>WBMZ01016499.1:0-33644 GCA_013400975.1 Atrichornis clamosus | reverse complement strand
CCCCCCGGCTCCGGCCGCGGGCGGCCGCCGGGAGCGCGGTTCCCTCGCCGGCGGTGCGGCCGCCGGGGAGGCGCTGCCATTGCGGCACGGGCTCGGCGCCTCGCGAGACGGCAGCCGCCGGGGTAAGATGTGGGCGGTGTAACCCGACAGCGGGTCGGAGCTGTCCTGCCGGGAGGGTGACGGCACTGGGAATGACCTCTTGCGGAGAGCCCTGCCCCGACATTGTTCTTCCCGTGAGCGTGGCGGGGCCGCAGGCGGCACCTCTTCCCAGGCTCCGCGAGCAGGGTGTCCCGCACAGCCCTCTCCCTTCGCCGGTGTTCGGACCTCTCGCGTGCAAGCCGTGGTCAGGCGCGCCTTCACTGTGGCACGAGGAGATGGCCACAAAGGCCAGGGAGGACCCCGCTGTCTCTGCGTCCCCCGAAGAAAACGTTCACACCTGGGCTTCATGTGCGACGTGGGCAATTCCTCCAGTCCCACACCTCCCTCACGGTCTTGCACTTTGGCAGAGAGCCACCCCTGTAACTGTCTGGTCGCATCCGTCCTCCCCTACTCAGGGGTGGACAAGCACAGGAGAGCCCTCAGAAGGAAAAGAAAACTTGCATTATCGTATATAATACTGAAGAGGGCAGAGATACTGCTGCAGCTCTTGTGCTAGCTATTGAAATACAGCTAGTTGTCTTGACACCTTATAAATTCTTACATGCATTGATAAATAAGGAAACATACTCAGGCAAAAAGTTATTAGAATCAAACATATGCAGTCGTGGACCAGCAAGGACTGTGCTGAGGAGACAGCTGAGTTATTTTCTGTGGAATAGAAACAGTGCACTGCAGACAGATGGGCTAAAGGAAGAGTAATCTTAGAACACTTCTTAAGGCTGCAAATATTGCCGAAGTGTTCTTAATCCAATCACAAGACTCCCAAAGCCTGCTTCCCTCCCATCCCCAAAAGCAACCAGCTATGGAAGATAGACGCAGTCCACCTGTTAAGTCTAATAGCTATCAGAAAAGTCTCGTAGTCCCCCTGCATTTTGTAAAATACTCAGTTCCCATCACACCATGAAGAAATCCATAGGGCCCTACATCTATTCTGTACATCAAAAGGTTAAGCTGGTCTATGTGATCAGGATTCCAAGCAGAGGTTGTGAAGTCCATAAGCACATAACTTTTATAACATCCATTAATCTCTTTAAAGCATATTCATATATCCATTTCTCTGGAAGAAAGTGCTACATACAATTGGTAAAAGCCTGTTGCTCTAAAACATCTGTCTCCACAGAATCATCCTATATGGGCTACTAATTGTTCCAAGTCTTCCCTTGAGCAGTTCTAGTAAAAAAGCTATAGTTCAAAGATTTTTTACATACAGCCATAAGCAAATAATTTTCACATGAGAACAATATTCCTAAACTCACTGTTTGATAGCTGTTCTGGACAAGAGAAGTCTTGATGCTTGCACTGTGCCCAACACAACAGAGTTTGGGTCTGTCTGCAATCTGACTACAGATTCTCCAACATGAGAAGCAGTATCCAAGATTCAAACAACTCTGGGTCTTTCATTTATTTGAAACTATCCCGATTCCCTCCTCAATCAAAAGTCCTTAAATAATAAATCAATGTGATATCCTTATGGTAACTCTGGGGATACAAAGCTGTCTAGACTAATTGAAAAACTTGTTCTTATTAATATACAGAGTACCTTAACACAGGTAAGCAAGACGACATTCAGAACCCAGAAAGCCTGACTTCCTCAAGTGGCTGATGCAAGCTGAGGAGCCAGAAACGGTTTTGTTCCAGGTTCCTTCCCAAAAGAGATGTGGTAGCTGTTCCTTCCACTGTTCCAATCCATCCTCTGACAGTATAGCTATATTTGCACTACATTCAGTGCAAACACCAGTGGATACAACTGTATAATTAATTGAAGGGAATACTGCAAAGTCACTGGACTAGAGATGATCTACTTTTCACCAGCTTTGGTCTGAGATTTAAGCTTTAGTCTAGCAACAGAAGTATTATCAGTGCTTTTTTTTTTTTTTAAGCATTCATAATAGGGTAGGAAATGTGTAGACATAAAATAAGGCCTGGTTTCTACTCTCCATGAATCTAAAACTCAGGAAATTTCCAAAAAAATTAGAGGAACTTCCTAGGAGATGATGAAGACAATGAAAAATAAGCTGCAGATTTTTTTTGTCTAACCCAGAACACTTCTAAAGAGGCTGTTTGTTATTCTGTAATCAGTGTGATGGCTTGTAGAGGGTTAATTGGCCTCTGTTCCCACAGGGGATTTTAAAAATTATGCATTCTAATAGCAGCAAGTAGTATTTTGCATCAGAACAAAGAACCAAGGTTGTAGGAAAGTATCTTTCAGAAAGACAGAAAATTACAGGTTAAGTAGGCCTTGGCGATTATAAATAACAGCAATAAATAGCTTCCCTTCCTCACTTCTGCATCTGTTTCCTTTCTCAAAGGCCCGTGGGTGCAGAAGAAACCATGCAGTGTATGGTCACGGGAGATGTCACCTAGAGATAGCAACCTAACATAACCCATACATAGGTGTGGCTGACACCCACCAGTGGAAGTCTGTGAGCTCAGATGGTCTCAACTGGTAGTGCTTTACATGAGGAGAGAACTTTTTTTTTCCTACAAGTTGCAACATTCCCCTGAAGGTCTGTGATGCCAGCTGTGTGATAGGAAGAAAGTGTGTCACATACTTTACAGTGTCTGCTCACTGTGTACATAGGAGTGCAAGAAGTCAGGGCAGCCCTGTGTTCTGCTCAAGGGGGTCCTGTCTTCTCCACCCTAGTTCTCATGGAGTGCAAGCTACCCAAAAGGGGTAGTGATAGTAAGTTGAAGGCCTTAGCTCACGGGGAACAGCAGTGTTTTAACTTCGAAAGAGATCACTGGCCAGGAATGGGAGAGCAGATGGTAAAATTCAGAATTTTTCTGACTGTTTCCTCAGTATTTCAAGGAACTTACAGCTCTGCACTGCCTCAGAAAGTTCCTTAGAGGAACAGCCTTGGACTACCAGTGCTAGAGGCTGCCCTGTCTAGAAGGGTTGTATATTGCTTGGGTATTTCACTTTTGTGGCCAACCAGAGAAGCCAAAGGTATTTATGTAGTTGAAGGCTACAGTAGGTACTCCGGGACCTGGGAACCCCAATATTCTGCTTCTACAGAACCAGTATGTGCAGGAAAAGTACCTCTTGCAAATGTTGTCTGTATTTGTAGGAAAAGTTAATTTTTGTTTTTCCTGGTTCTTTTAGAATGTGCTGCCTCTAGGGATACAAGAGAGAGAAGAGCAGACCCAGGAACCTTGAGTGCACCTATCAGATGGGCCAGGGTGAATCACCATTCTTCCACTCTTTTCATCCAGCTGGTGGGACCAACAGCGGCTGTTGCTTCATAATCAGCAACCTGGAGATGGCTCGGAGAATGCTTTAGGGAAGCATGACTGTGACTGACAAACAAGACCCAGAAAAAAAACATTAAGGCTCACTCTAAGGCCTTGTCTGCACTGGGGAATTTCTTCCCTCTTCCAAATTCCCACCATTGCCAATATGAATGCAGCTGCACAATTGTTAGAGATGTTGGGAGGCATAATATATGAGTTTTCATCTAGTTGGCCATTTGCAGCACTGTGTCAATTAACCCTCCTTCAGAGCAGGGTTAACTGATACAGTGCTGAAAACGGCTGCTGGAACTGAAAGCTGTCTATACTAAGGTTCCCATTGTTGCTAACTCTGGTGCAGCTGCAGTGGAATCAGCCCATGTGGGATTATTTGGTAACAATTCTCCAACCTAAAAACTGCTTGAAAATGCAACACAGCCACCTTATGGGCCAAAGCACGCTTCCGCTGCACCTCAACAGCTATGCACCCAGGCTGTCACCATTCATAATGGGATTTCTTTCAGTCCAGAAAAAGAATTGCATTTCTGTATGAAATACTCAAAACTTTGTCTCAGCAAACTGGTGTTCATGTGACCTCCTTAGAATTGCCTCTGCTCATTAGTTCTTAATAGCTCTGGACTTGAAGATGTGTATTGGAAGAGCCAATTTTCTGTTAGTGTCTTTTCATTGATTCATATATTCAGTAATTCAAAACAAAATTTGTCCTTTCATGCATAGAAACTTTGGTTTTGGTTTTAATTTCTTAACACAGATCCAGTTCTTTAATTTATGGCTGGAGTTTCTTGTTCATTAGCAATTTTGGTTTTTTTTACTTTTAACAAGTAAAGTCTTATTTATGCAGAGCAGCACCATAAAGACTGAAGTTGATTTCTGATGGGAGTAAAGTTCTATTTTGAATGAGCAGAGTTGGCAGAATCAGTCCCATTTGTTTCCATATGCTTTAGAAAGCAGTTATGAAACAGGCTGGTGAAATGGGTTTCACCCTCTGCTGAGTAAGACTAATCCTTCTAAAAAGCCCCTCTCTATCCGTCTCCTACATCCATGTCCAACACTAACTAAAACAAGGAAGTGTTGTTTGGCATTTGTTACACTTTTGAACAACTATTTATCAGACAGATGCCGGCAGTCAGGTTTTTTTAAGTGCAGTCTGCAAGTGTGAAAATGTTGAAGCCTAGCCTCAGCAAAAATCTTAGTGAAAAACTCTAGCTCACTAAAGCCCCTGATTAATGACAAGCAGGTTTCAGTTCATGCATGGCATTTTATGCAAATATAGAACACAGCTATTTGCAGAATTCTGGGCAACTGCATATGCCTGTGAATATCTAGAGAGGCTTGACATACCTGGCCAGGGAAATGGCAAAGGGGCAGACATAGAGGAGATTCAATCCACAGCCTCCCAGCTGTGGCGGTGAGCAGTAGAGCTTAGCTCGGTGTTGGGATGTTGAGCAAAACTGATTTGGCAGAAACTTGGATACAGCTGAGTATTTTGAGAAAGGGGAAAGGAAGTGGCTCACTCTTCCTTCATTCCTGATACCGCTGTGGTAGCTGTTTCTCCCTCCCAGAGATCCCTTTGCACAAAGGGAGTGGGCACAGTAACTGAGTTGCCTGCAGAGCAGGTGTGACAGCTGTCTGTGGAAGGAAGGAATAGCTCCATACTGACTACCCTTTTAGTTCAGATTGAGCTGTGGGGATGCATGATAAGGTTCTAAGAACCCAATTGTCATACAACTTGATAAACATTTATATGTTTGCTTAAATGGTTTTCATCAATCTCCTAAAAGGTTCTTATAAAAATGCTAAACAAGTCCCGTCTCAAATCCCAGTGGAACTGGATTTCTCCTCTCCCTTACCCTTTTTCCTTTTCTCTTCAATATTAGGCTCAGTATCTTGCATATGGTTTTATATGAAACTCAGTGATTAAAAGTACTTAAGACTGGCTCATTTTTCTCTGCAATGAGTTCAGTTATTTCCTTTTTATACCTTCCAGAATTTACTATACCATATCTAAATATTGGCTGCAGTCCACATGTTTTAGATCATTCTCTATAATGGTCCTGTTGTTACAGAATCCTTTGTGTGTGTGTGAGAAAGAGAGAACATGCATATGTGTTGGAAGCAAGACAGGGTGCATAGAATTGTTTGGAAACAGAAATCAGGGTATATCAATTCCATAAGGGATTTCTGAACTGATAACATAAAAGTGATAAAAATAGTGAGCACTGAAATTATAGACCTCCAGTTCATTACCTTCTATGTGTGATAAATAATATTTCTGATCCTACCATGTTACTCTACTATATATATGTTCTACCAATAAATGACTCATTCACCTTTTGTTGCTATATAATTTTACAGATCAGATTTATTGTTGTCACATTTCCTCATTTTTACTTGTATTCTAAACGTAGATCCTTTGACCTGAGTCACATATGTTGGTAAGCTACATGAAGACAAAACTAAGGCAGCAGCTGAAAATCCTTACTCATTAGTCCCAAAAGCCCATTACCTGCTGAAGACTGTACAGAGAATGTGCACACGGAGGGTAATTAGCCATCCAGGGGAAAAGCAGGATTTGATGCTTCATTTGACAAATCACAAGCTTTAGGCAACCCCCCCCCCCAAACAACAGCTCAATTCACAGTGTCATAATGTACGGCTAGAGGATATAATTGACAAATGTCTCTGTACTCCCAGGACAAAAGGAAATCAATAGTCCTGTTGCAGTGGGTAGCTTTGACTCTTGCCTGTGACTCCACACATAGAGGATGCATTTAAGTGGCAAATAGACAGCATCAACCTACTGCATGTTCATTCCCTACATGGACTTATTTTTGTGGCCAGCAAGTGTGCCTTACAGCCGTCAGATAAACCAGTTCACGCTCACAGCAGGCTGGGTGTGCTCACAGATGCACGTATGGAGTCACAAGTGGCAAATTTGCTCTCAAAGTTCTTTCAACTTCTCGTTGTGGACAAGTCCTAAGACAGCCTGTCAGTGCTGTAAATTCGGACCTATTTCCCACATGGAGAAGTTCTCATCCACCCAGAACGGATGCAAAAACCCCTGCACTAGCTACTTCACTCATGTCCCACCCTGTAGGGCCCTGAGTTGGAGATTAGGCAGTTAGAGGGCTGAGTGGATATCATTTTCTGCTGGAATTAATTTCACCCAAAGAGAATATACTTAGTTTCTATACTTCTTTCCCCCCCACAAACTAAGATAAATTTCTGCTTTGGTCCATTAACAATACTTGTATTTTTAATCAGAATTATTTTGTGCTATATTTTCTTTGGAAATAAGAGTAATACCGTTTATGAGAAATACAAACAAATGAGGGAACCGTTTTTACCTAAATGTACGAATAGCATTTTGCAATTTGTCATTGTGATATATTTATCTTTTGAACTTTAAGTGAGCTCAGCTGAAAAAAATGCTTCTCTTCATCACATGACTGGAAAATATATTACACCAGAGAAGTATATTGCTGTTTTAGTTTAGAAATTAGAGGCTAAATATAATTTTCCACTATACTTACTTTCACAAAGTATGGAGTAAATTATTTACACTACAGTAAATTCTTAGTACATATTACAAAAGGTGGTAAAATCGGCACTCTCACTTAAATTAATGGATATTTGTGAATGTGCATTACAGCTAAGACCCTTGTGTTGCTCACTGAAGTCTTAAGACCACTCTAATACGGCTAGAACAAAACAAATTAGTCAACAAAATAAAGCGTGGAGGAAGGAAAAGAAACCAGTATGGAGCAAAAAGATAAAGACTGGCCAATGGAGTGACAACAGTTTAAGCAGCTGAAGATTTGGATTTGCTGTCTGTGTGAATGCATCCCCTTCTAGAGGCGCAGTGTATGCTAGTCACTATGTGTACTCTTTCTAACCAAAACTTTGCACAAACCCGGAGGTGCCTATGGCTTCCAGGCAGGCATGCTGGATCCCTGGCTGCAGCGGGAGCAGGACAGCGCAGGAGCTCCGTGCCCAGGCTGCCCGGCCACACTGGCTTCCCCACGCACCAGCGCAGTAAGTCTGTCCCCACTTGTGAGCTGCCCCAGCAAAAAGGGCTGCTGGGAGAGTCCTTTAGCCTGCACCCCGCTGCCTGAGTTCCCCTGGGTGGCTTGGGAACCAGGAGGAGACCTGGTTGCACCCTGAACGAGCACTTCCAGCAATGGCAGCTGCTCCCAGCCACCATTTTGCTCAGGGATCATTTGCCTGTCACATCCCAGACATGCAACCCTCGTGTGATGGGAGAGCAGCCAAGCAGCCATCAGGAAAGGCTGGGGCTCGGTGGGAGCTGTGGCTGCTGCCAGAACAATTCATCTGACACACAGCCCGTTCCTTACATGCTCCAGAGCTCTACCCAGGGAAGAAAGTTATGGGAACAGGCTGTGAGCCTGATAAATTGTCCCATCTGCCACGAAAGCTGGCACTCCATAGGATGAGAACCTGTTTCCTCCAGTGTACGGTCATCATGTTTCAAACCTGTTGCGTTTCTTTGATGATGAGGTTGCTTTTTGTGCATTTTCCCTGTGTGCGTATATGAAGTGCAAAGGAAGGTCCAGGGCTTACAGCATCAGTTGGGAGCTCAGGAAACAGAGACAACTCCTGTTCATTCTTGTCTGACCTAGGGCAAACCACATACACACAGCTCCTTGGAACTGTTTGGATACCTACCTCCCACCTAGCCAAGCAAGAATGAAAATCCGTGCCCTATCAGGAAAACACAAGTGTGAGCATTCCCTATCTTCCAGGGTCATTATGAAGATGAAGACATTTCTAGTCTACAGACACTAGGGTGATGGCAGTCATTCAAAAACCATATATATGAGAGAGGGTAATGCAAACACTGAGGAAAAGCTGCATGATTACCTAAGGCAAAGAAACATCTTTAGATGTTTTCAGTTGTGGCTCAGAATCGGTAAAAAGATGTTTAACAAATCTTTATACTTAAAAGCTCTATCTGAAAACATTCCTAGTCTTTTATTTATTTTTCTGAATAATGATATCAGTAAGAGACCATTATATAATCACAAGAAAATTAAAACTCTCCAAGGCATGATCTTAGCTGTGTAATTAATGGAGGTGGTTAAAAGTACAAAGTGAACCTGAAGCAAAATTTGTACCAGAACCACACCTCATTATGTTTTGCTGCCTAAGTCTGTCATAAATAGAGATGTTTATTACACATCTGCCATTTAAAGTATGCATTACATGCAGTGCTATATTTTATTTAGATTTAAAAATTTAAAAACACATGATGACAAGCTGTGTTACTATTAACACGTGCCTGAGGGGCCAGGCTGCACATTCACATTGTGCCTTAGGTTATATTACAGTTCATTCACTTCAGAGTTACAAATCATTTACAGAAGTATATTGTGTAATTAGTGTGCGTAATTTCAGTCCATGGAGTTTCATTGGTGTGAAAGATCAAGCCCTGTATATCCATTCACATTTCTTAAACCAAACTTTGTAGTCTGTCCTCAGAGCATCGTTTCCTCCTCTGCTTGCAACAGCAAATGGCACTAAAATCTCCAGAATGTCCCAAAGCAAAAGCAGTTATTTACTTTCCTTTAGATTTTTTTCCATTTGATTCAGTACTGACTCCAGTGTACAGGCAGAAAGGGCAAGAGATGGTGCACTGGTTATATGCTTCTTAATTCTCTCTTCAGGTTTGCCTTCCTGAACAGACTGCCCTCCTGGACTACCTTCAGGGCTGGCTTTGAAGAAATCTTTCAAAGAAAATCATCCTGTCTGGGATCTGCATGGAATGAAGTTCCTCTCTAAGCATGTGGGTTATTTCCAGCAGATCCTGAGCAATTCACTTGGCCAGTGAGCAAAAACAAATATAGTTTCTTCCACGCAATAACTTTGATGAAGAAAAATGCAACCTACTAGCCAGCTTTTCTTTGTACACTATTTATCCAAAGCCATTCTCTATCACAATTTTCTAGTTATCATGTATATTAACTGTGTGTTAGGTAGGACAAATTTACATTTTACATATTTAAGATATATATCTGCATAATGAACACTTGATATTGTGATGCTGTGGATAATGTTACTCAAAACACTGGCAAAGAAAATTAACCTTTAATATCAGCCCTATCAGACTTTTCTGTAGTGTTTCATAGTACGGATCACCTGGCAGCCTTGACTAATTTCTAAAAAGCTGAAGTAACAAATTTTAATGCTCCAAAATGAGCCAGGACCATCCCTTCAGATCAAATCTAGGGAACTATGAAATATAGTAGTACTTTCAGCACCTGCTTACCTGAGAAGTCTTTCAAAGTTTAGTCTTTGACTGATCAGTCAATCTGCAAGACCTAGTAAGAGCGAAAGAGTGAAACGCTAGCAATTCATGAAGCACGGCCAGCTCTATACTTCTCCTGATGAAATATAAACAGCTGAGTTACCCATATTGCTCAATACCACATTGCAAGTCAGAACTCTACATAAGATAACTGGCAAAGACTGAACCCAAGTCGTCAGGGGTTAGAAAGGGGGGTGCACTAAAAGCAATTTCCGTAACAGCAACTTTATCATGGAAACCTCTGTCCTCATGTTTTTAACATAGTTCACAATCTTAGGGTCACTTAAGATACCTAAGTCACTCCAACAGAAGAAAAAAAATTAAAATGCTATCTGAGCTTAACAACAAAAGATGAAGATGCCTTCACTGGCAGAAAAGTTGCAGTGGGAACTCAGCAGTCCTCTTCTTATTTTGTCTGTCATCACCCCTTTAAGTGCCTGGTCAGGCAGTAAACATATATATAGAGTGGAATCACAGCATATAAATAGTCTCTGGTCCATTTGATTGTTGGGGTTAGAGAGGGAGCTGGGCCAACCACACACACACATCTGATTGACAGAGGATATTGAAGGAGAGAGAAAAAGGAGTAGGTTACAGAAGAAGGAAGGAACTACATTTGTGGTCGGGGGTGCTGAGGAGGGCATATCAAGCACAGTGCAGAAAACTGTGTCATTTATCCCACTTAGAGGATTACTTGGGATTTATTGACAATATTTTTCAAGCACTTTTTTCATGAGCTTTTGAAGTAGTACTTAGTACCATAGGTCTAACCACCTAACTACTTTACTTACTGATCTAAGGAAAAAAACATGTATTAAAACAATAGAATACTCCTAATATTATCCAAAATAGCTTTTTCATATAGCAGTTTAATACACAGCAGTCCCATGGCAGTTCCAGGGTATATTTCTGTGGGACTGAATATGTATAACAACTAATGCCTTAGAGATTCTCAGCACACCTGTAGAATAAAATTCTACATTAACTGATAGGTTAAAATGGATACCAGAAATTTAACACAGATTGAGGCAGAGTATTGTTTATCCTACCTATTAAAGGACAATATTCCATATTTATGGAAAAAGACAAGTGTTTTAATGTGGGAAGAAGGTGTTTTCAGGGTATATTTACTTGAGTGTGGTCCACTTTCAGTACAGAATAGCCAAAAGCAATTCACTCCAAACAAGAACTTGTAAAATATACGCAATATACACAGTGTCTTTAGTGTCTAAATGTATAGTCTATAAAGATACATATCTCAATGACAATATGAACTCTGAGTGTCAGAAAGTTACAGTTTTTCTTCTTTGTCCTCAAAGCCAAATGTTTAAACTTCTGCGAGTCTAGTAACAAAAGTTTTAAAGACAAACATATAGTTCCATATAGAATTATAACAGAGTATCTTATATTTCCTAAAGGTTAGAATAGGTGCTACATGCATATTAGAACTGGAGAAGTCGTAACTGTATTTTGATTTCTGACAATGTATAAGGTAGTATTTGTGCAGTAACATCAGTACAGATGCTTCCATTGAGTAGAAAGGATTCCAGGAGTGTAAATTGTAAAGAAATCCCAAAAATCTAGATGCCAGATGTTTGAATGTTGGTTTATTGCAAGTGTGTATGTCTTTTAAAACAGAATATGACTATCTGGCATTATACTATTTGACAGATTGAACACTTTCCTAAATGCATGAACTTCGTGTGAAGTAAAAAAAAATTGATGGAACATGTATGCATTAATTGGCATAACGAAATAACGGAATAACAGAGCTGTATGAAATACAATACTCTCCTATTTCTAAAAGTCTCTCTCACTCAAACCAAGACAGCTTATTTTCACTGAGAATTCAATACTTCATAGGCTCAGTACTTTGGCCAGGACCCAGCTGAGTAGGTAATTCTGTTCTTTTCAGCAGAGTTACTCACATGCCTAAAATTAAGAAGGAGATTAAGTACTTTGACGGACAGAATGCAGAATACTCCAGTTCTTTTCAGAGTCTCATCTACAGGCTGCATATATACATACTCTGAATTTTGTTTTGTTGTATAGGGCTGCATAGATTTGAAAAGTAGAATCAAGAAGGAAACTAATGAGACTAGGAACAAAGAACGGAAATGTCTCAATGTTGATCCAAAAGTGACCACCAAACTGTTTTTGCAAGATTCTGCCACCACAGCAGTTATCAGAGAAATAAACAGAAACCATCTTAGTATTGAAGGTAAATGGTATTTATATTGCATTACATTAACATTTAGGGCAAGCTGCAAGGCTCTACTAATTTTGCAGGGACTTGGGACTCTCAATGCAGAGATAGTGTGGGGAAGACAGCAGAGTACTGGAATATTTGGGGAAGACAATTTGATTCTGACCTCATTATTTCATAATTGATTTTGTTCTGTGGGAAGAACAAGCTTCTCAGAATTGTGTGCTTTTAGAAGAAACCCTTAGTATGTTCTGCAAAATGGATGGCACTCTACCAACAATCATGTTAAGCCTGTCCTTCTAAAGAAATAATCCATTGATTTCAACCATTCTAGAAAGAACAAATTCTCAAGAATAATTAGGCTCCTACAAGGAACTAAAGGGAATCTAAATGACTGCTCTGACAGAAGTCAAGATGGGCAGAATTCAGGTGTAATATGTTAAATTTGACAGTAGCCCTTAATCCAATCAGTACAGATGATTGATGTCATTCAGAACATGTTCCAAACTTGCTGCAAAACTCCTTTTTTTGTCTGGTAGGAAAAGTCAAAAGTGTGACTGTTCACAGCAAAAAGGAGGAGGAAAACCAGAAGACAACCAACACCCATAGGAAGTGTGTTCAGACTTTGTTAGATACTCTTAGAACAGTGTGTATGGTTGCTCCAGATTTATCTGTCATTTAAGACTTTAGAGTGTAAGTGGATAGATACAGAATTCAGTAGTAAACAGAGCAGGGGAGTGTGGGAAACAATATGAATGAAGCAAAATGGAAACATCATGAATAAAGTAAAACAGGACTCAAGTGATCAGTGTTTATGGGTAGGAACTCCAGTTATAGAAAGTACATTTTTTGTTCACACTGAAAACAACAGAACAATACACACTGAAAAAACATTTATTACCTACAAGAAATGCAATATTGCAAAAAGTAATAAAAAGGAGATAGGGAGTTATTAAAATGGAATATTAGAGAAGCCAAACCATGTTTATGTGCTAATTTCCTCTAAGAAATTTTATAGTGTTTGAAAACTAAGATCTGTCTTTTGGAAACAGCAATCAATTGTTCTCATGGATTTCCACAGAGCAACACTCTGGGACATGATGGACAACACAGTAAACAGGTAGACAGACACAGGTGCAGAGTTACTGGCAGCTCTGCGCTGAAAGTCCAATAGATTCTTCATGACAGGTCTCATTGTGGGATTATTATTAACATGCATTCCCCCTTTTCATTGAGTTTTGTGTTTTTATTTATTTCTGGAATGCTGCTCATGTTCCTGAGATGCTCTTTTGAAAGAAGATGCCTCAAATACAAGCAGGGGAATGGCAGCCAAAAGACGTGTTCTTTTGGATGTTCATCTTCTCTGGGGCCATGCTTTGCAGAGAGAGGCATCTTCAAAAAGAACTGAGTCTCCTTCCTTCACTTATAATGCCAAGGGTTTTAGCAAAACAGTGGAACAAATTCCTTAGATAAAAAAATACTATGTCTCTCCTGACAGTTTAGAAGATGTTAATATCTTGGGGTCAAACTTTAAAGTTTTAATTCAGTTCTTGTTCTTTCATTCCTTGGGCAGAACTCCATTTGTTTCAACAGCTTTGCCTGGGGAATAACCTCAGGATTCAACTCTTAGAGAATACCAAGTATCTTAAATATAATCCTCAGTGCAACTAAGATCCTTCAAGCCTAAACCATTCCAGGGTCTACAGGAGAAATCATCCTAAGTCTTTGATCAAAAAACTTAAACATCATCATTTAAGCCTAGGAACACTGGTTAAGAGCAACACTCCTCTGCTTTGATGTTCTAGAAAACTGTAAACAAAAGATGTAATTTGTGAGCTTGACAATTGATCAAGATTTCAGAGTGCAAAATAGCCCTACAGGAATCTGGTAGAAGTATCTGAAATCACTGTAGGGAAGAAATTTGATCTTGTTTTAAACCTAATTAAAGCCTTCTGCATCTCCACAAAAACCTCCAAAACCCTGGAGATCTCTGATGATTTACCCTCTGGGGAGAACACACAGATATGAATTTTAATAGTGTCTTTTGGTAATGTGGTGGATAAAGACAAATTGATTACAGCAGTCTGGAAAAAAGCAGGTGATGCGTTACCAGGGCCACTGGGTTCATGTTTTCCCAGACATGGTGAAGGCCACCCAGATAGTAAAAGAAAACTGATATCTTTAAAAACTTGATTTGGGGCTTGATATGGCTTTCTTTTTTCCGGATACACTGGATTATATCAAAAGGAAAATAAGATGTATGGTCCAAATTCTGTTCTCATGTACACAAAACTAAATCTAAGCTAAGACTTCTGACACCAATGGATTTCCCCCAGATTTATGCCCAATGGAAGAGCAGTACCGTTCTCCTGCTTATAATGATGTCTGTCATTACTTCTTAGTATCTAACGAGCAATGTGAAACCAAAAGAGAGTAAAAGTCTAAGAAATCTAAACTCTAAGTTAAGTGTTTCTACATATTTGCATGAAATACCAAATAGAACAGTGTTGTAGAAGTCCCTTATGAAGATACTTATGCCTGGTCTCAAAGGACATGGCATTATTCAATTTGTTTGAATTTTGTTATTCAAATTTTGTTTCCAAGAGAAACTAGGTGTGCACTCTGATGGGATATAAAGTGAGTGTGCTGTGATAACCATAGGATCCTTACATTCTATTTCTTTCTAGACCATTTGGATTTATACTAGGACAATTAGAGACAGACTTATGAATTGAAAAGACAATTCACTGACATGCATGAATATCAGAGCAGATGGAAAGCTGGATGACACTCCTATTGTTCAATTATCTATCTTTGAACTTCATCTAAGTTTGCTGATTAATATTTGGAACACATGGACAAATACACACAAGTTAAGCTTTGTACATATGGATCAGGCTGTCATGTGATCTGCTTTCAGATCTAGCCATTTTTCAGTACCAAAGGTATCCTGCAGACTGCCACAGAGCCATGAACTCGGTGTGCTGAGGAGCCTCACTCATTCCAGTGTTCCATGATATTAGCCTAGGTTTGAAAAAGAACATGGACCCAATCCAAACAGACACTAATTGTCCATACAGAGATGTGGCCCTGGAAAGCTCTACTCAGGTGCATCGAACTGAAAAAAATAAGACACCTTTTTCTGTGCCATGGAAAAGCCTGAAACTTCTGCCTTCCCAGATGTGCAGGGTTGTCCTTTAATAGGGCTAGAAATGAAGTAAATCTTGTAAAACCAGAGAGAAACAAAGAGAGAAATCCTGAGTTCTCATCCTGTCTGTCAGA
Organism: Atrichornis clamosus; assembly: GCA_013400975.1. Lineage (NCBI taxonomy): Eukaryota > Metazoa > Chordata > Aves > Passeriformes > Menuridae > Atrichornis > Atrichornis clamosus. The sequence goes on along the minus strand of WBMZ01016499.1, from coordinate 18,423 downwards.
ACTATCCACATGTCTAAGTTAATGTTAAGCAGTCCTCACCTAAACCACAGCAACTACACGGAAAACTGCAAGTAGAACTTTCTTAACTGCTAGAACGAAGTCATGCTTGGCCTTAGACTCTTATTTACATCTTGCAATGGCACAACCCTAAGAGAAAGAATAGAAAAAGCCCATCTCTTCCCTCATTGCAGTAGCCTTTAATCTGGCAGTTGGATCAATCTGCTGGGAGGCAATTCTCGTGGGTGTGAAACCCCACCAGCAGAGGGGAATTAACTCAGGTCTCTTGTGTTGGAGGTGTGTGCTCAAACCATTATACCAAACGCAAGATAGCAAGGCTACCAGAACTGGAGCCTCATTTCAGAAGAGAAATGAGATGTGCTGAGTCCTGACAGAAAGGATGCTGATAGCCTCCTTCAAGAATGCCAGGCTGCAGATGTAGAGTGAATGGAAACAGTTCCTGCAGTCTTTATGCAGGTGTACGGATTTACCTCTACGCGTTCCAGCCCTGGATAGCTGAATGTGTTACAGAGCTAACCATAATATGCTAGCATCTAGCGTCTGCCATTGTTCAATCAAGTTGCCATAAACACTGACAAGAAGTGCCATACCATGGCTTTAAAATTAGCAGGAACTAAGGAGCATGCATATTAATGGTAAGTACAATTCCATCTCCAAGAAGGTCATCAATTGATGAAGGATCACAAACCCAAAAGAAGGAAGCTTGAAGTAATCTTATGGGCATATAATGCTCCCTGTGCTAAACTGTTTAGATCAACCACTAAAAACACCCCATAGAATAAATTCAGCTTCACAAGCTGAGGGTTTGTCTCGCTACAGCTGTCACTCTTTGTTCACCGTTTTAAATTAAATATATATGGTTGTAACAATCTTAGTTGCTTTCTTTGCGCTTGCTAAGTTCATAGTATGAAATTTGCAGCAATCAGTTCTTTTAGCTAGCTGTTTACCACATTAAGTCATATTCCAAAATCCCTTCACAGTTGAGTGACCTTCAGTTACACTGAGAGAGTAAGCATCCTATTTGTCTTCTCTGCATTGTTCACTACTGCATACAGCCTGTAAAAAGACACACAATAAACAGTTCCCATCTTGTCATTTGCCTTAGTTGGATCCCCCGTCTGACAGACATTCTAACGTATTACCCATCTATGCCCTGCTTTCTTGCCTTTACTCAGAGTTCAGATTTGATTGACCTATCAGTTGCTTTGGCTAGCTACAGTAAAGGGAAAAAAAAAGCGCCACACAGCTATAACTACACACTGCTCTGTCAAAAAATGTGACGAGCTTTCAAAAGCTATCCAACACTGTGAGAAACTCACTGATGTAACAGTACTGCTGCCAGAAAACTAACAGGAGGAAAATTAGCCAACTGAGAATATTCATGAACTTCAAGAGAGAGAACTGGAGACCTGTCTTCGAAGACAGCAGCAGAAATAATACAGTTCTGCAGTATGGTTTTCATGTGATGAGCTAGCTGTTTCAAAAGCCAATATACTTTCATAGTCTGCCAAAGCTGACTGAAGGAAACACTCAGTCAAAGCCTGTAACTTAGGACCAGTTTTCCAATTGCTTGGGCAGTTTCTGACTTGTACAGGTAGCAGTAAAGAACAGTGGATTCATATTTCACAGAGCTCAGGTTAAATCCAAACAACGATGAGGGTCTCCTGAGAATACTTTGTGGGGTTTACATATGCTTCTTTTTCCCTTTGACAATACTGGCAATAATCTGCAAGGAGTTCTTTCTTTGCTCCCTGTGGAAATTTTTGACTGGTTTATGTTTACACAGTCAAAATCAGAATCAGTGAGGAGAGATGGGGAAAGCATGAAAATTGAGGTAGAGCAAACAGCAAACAGGGAAGTACCAACCTTTGTTGGTAACAAAAAATACCTTACCCATTAGCCTTTGTTTACTTTCCCCATGTAGTATGTGCTTTGTCTTCTCTCATTTTTTCCAATCTAACAGATGAGTTAATTAAGAGAATCTATCTCTATAAAATACGGAATCCATTTTAGTAGGTTGACTGAGTTAGTTGGCTAGTCCTCCCATTGGAGCAATTTGCTAACAGCAGGAGCGTATCCAGCAAAATGCAGTTCTTCACACAGACCTCCCAAGTTGTCCCATCTCTCCATCAGAGAAACTTTTGTGAGGCCTGGGGAAGGGAAAGTCCTTCTGTAAAAATAAAAATAAAAATGCCATGTCTAGGTGGAACCCTGGAAAAATTCCACAGAAGAGTATCTCATGATGAACTCTTTCCCTACACTCTGTATGGCTAATCAGAAATATTAAAGAGGAAGACAGAGTATTATCAGGAAAGGCAGAGAGGCTTCAAGTAAGTGGGATCTGAAATCATTTGCTATTGCTCTTTCAGATTATCTAGAAGATCTTGGGTGAGAGACACAGCTGCTGTGCCTCATTTTCTCCTCAGAAAAGAAAAATTAATGAATGCTAGTGATGTGCCTCCCAGAACCACCTGGAGAGATTATTTACTAGGGTTTATAAAAATCTTGTACAGAGGAGCAATGTATTTTTTAAACAAATAAAGTAAGCATGACACACACTCCAAATGGCTAGTGAAATACACAGGACAAGGATTAACCTGCAAGCATAATCCTTTACATTATTTTGTATGATGTGCAGTGTTCTGCTCTGAGACTCATCTTGTGGTCTGCATATTTTCTTCAAAATAGTTACACCATAAAATCTACCTCAAATCAGCTGACTGAGCAGGAATTGAATGTGTTTGCTTGGCAAGTGTTTTGAAGGCTTCTAAACCTTGGTAGTTCCCCCAGAGAATTACATTCACTTTAGTCAATCCTTTAAGCTAGCAAGAGGAGAGCTACAAAGGCAGGTTTGATACTGTTAAAATGGTTATATTGGGTGGTGCATTTGACTTGGCTTTCAGGGGAATAAAATGGTTTATATGGGCATGGGTGAGAGAATGACTTAAAAGTGCAAGTTATGCACCTGGACTATTAAGCTGTTTGTCTCTGTGTTCCTTAATACCTGGTTTCTGTCCCAAAAATGCACACAGGAGTATTTTCAGACTAAGGATATATTATAGTCTCTCATCACTTATACGAGTGGGACTGAAAAATACCAGGTTCTCACTATTTCTTTGCTCTAATGCCTATTTCAATAGAGATAGGAGTTATGGGAGCACTGTATGACTTCATGCTTTTTTTTTTCCAAAAGTAATGATAAAGAAGTAACATGAAAGACTAGCCCAAGCAAAATCTTTGAATTAAAAGATGAACCAGATAAAAGATACACATTTTCCAATTCATTGCTATTTGTACTCATGAATTTCTGGCAAAGCAAGTGCTCCCTTGAGTTCCCAGATGCCCTATTCAATTGGAAATCTCAAAGGCACAACCCAAAGTACAGGCAATGTTTCATGAACAAAGGTAATGGTAAAATAGCATCTATGAATCACCATTCCTGAGTGCAAGGACCTTTTAAATTAATTTTGGTTTATATACAAGAAAAAAATTTGCGTACAAACTTGCCAGGATGTATGTTAGTCAAAATGTATTGTGCTCCCCTAGAAGCAGCCAGGGAGGGGGAATATGTACTGCAACATTCCCTGGGCTGCCGCAATATTGCAGCTGCTCTCAATTAAAGTGAGAGGTGGTTTCTAGGGACTGTATCTATGGTATTTATCTTCCAACCATTTTTTATTATTTTGCAATGATTTCATGAATTGCAATTGCAGCTTAAATAAAGGGGTATTACAGTAGTGACCATATTGTCTGCATATACCTTCTGTTGAGGATCCCAATACACATCATGCTACTGTCAGAGATTTAAGGTACAGTTACCTATGAATTACAAGGACTTGAACAAGACTTAAATAATTAAATCCACTACATTCACAAAAAACACTCTCTATTGCGGGACAAGAGGAGAGAAAATGTATGTGCTTTCACGAGCCTAGAGAAAAACACCTGGCAAACCACTGTCACTAGGTTGTGCCCAGTGGAAAACAAATGCATACAAGCCTTGAACTTAAAACTCTAAGTTTTAAGTGCATAAAACAGGGTTTCATCCTGCTGCATAATTTTTTGCATCCCCCTTTCTCTGAGGTCAATGGGGGACTTCCCTCCCACTTAGTGACCAGCTCGAGCACTAACATGCAATGGCTAAAAGAGGACATTCTGTTTAAGCAGGATAAAATCCACTAATGAATTCTAATTCAATCCCAAATAGTTCCCAGAAACAGGTCTATTCATATTTGTCTATTTCCTATTTGTCACATGAAATCACTAGTCACAGCATATGGCCAGCTGGCAGAAGACCTGTGTTACAGCTGTGCTCTGCTTTTCCCTGACTCTGGATGATTTTTTAACATTTACCAGCTTTGTGTGAAATGGATGGCCACAGTCAAAATTCATACCCTCTGGCCTTTCTCTTGCCAGCACTGGCAAGTTGTTACCCCTCCTGTCTGGTGTATGGTACAACCAGGACGCTTTGTTAGCTTCTGAGTTAGGTGAAAATACCCATCTTATGCTTATGACGTAGGGTGAAAAGGAGGCCCCAAACCAAGTATTGAGAGTTCCATTATCCACACAGCGTCAGACTCCAGAGCACATGGGTACTTCTGATGAAGTGCATTTACAGGCAAACATGAGGGGCCAGAATGAGCAGAACTAGTGAGTCAGTTTGACAGCCAGCTCATCTTGTTCTTTGGGCAGATCACAGGTGTGTCCGAAGAATCTACTCAGACTGATCCTCTTCCAGGAATATAATGTTGATTACAGACTATAAAACATAAAAATCAAGTCTCCAAAGACTCTAATAGGTGCAGTAACACAGGAAAAAAATACTTTGTTGTGATCTACTTTTAAGGAATAGTCCTGCCAGCAAAACCACAGAAATGTCAACAAGTCCATTATTTAACCAATATGAGCTTTGCAAAACTGTACTAGTTTAATTCACAGAGTTTTAAATAAAAGGGTTAAGTCCAGAAATGTTTCCCCAATACAAATTATCCAGAATATTTAGTCAGAAGACTGTGTAGTAGCCATGCCCATATAATCAGGTATTCCCATTTCTGAATGGTTGAAAACACTCTCTTTTCACATAGCAGTCACTAGAGGAAAAAAAGTAGTGACTACAGGTTACCAGTCAGTGTGAAAGAGAGTACTCTTTCCAAACCCAGCAGTGCAAAGTGACTATCACTAGCCAGCTTAATATGAAAAAGATCACTTTTCTAAGCTGTGTGCTGCATTAATCTATATTAATATTGAAATAATAACTTCTAATTATAGCACAGCATATTACATTTGCTGTAACTAAAATATTTTGGAAGGTTAAATAGTTGAGAATTTCTATATTCCAGAGAAAGGGCCAAGCGGCAGAAAAGGCAGGCAGCAGTCTGTGTTTTCACATGGCCTTGTCCATTTTGATTGTAAGTACTTGACACTTTTTCAGCCAGACCTTGTTAACATCAACAGACTACAGTAGTAGACTACTACACTGATGTCGCAGAAGAAAAGCATAATCTCTGAAGCAGCTGAAGTAGTGAAAAAAAAAGGAAGAGATAAATTTGTGTCAACAGATGTGTTTTACCGCTAACGATCATGAAGCCATGATACAGTTTTAATAACCCAGACTTCCCCTTATTAAAATGGCCCCATAAAATGCTGACTAAATAAAAAATAACATCAATATATGTAAGATGGAAAGCAGATGACTGAGATTTTTGAACCAGAAGCCATTGCTGGAAAAGAACAAATGCTTTTGAGAGTCAGTCGCCTATTTGGCTAGGTCTGTTGTTTTAAAATGTTTTACTATATGATTAGAAGGTTTGAAAGACTCAAAACGCCTGAGGATTGTGCTAACAGATACAGAACCATTAAAGAGCAACTTCCCTTTAAAAACAGGGAGATATATATAGATATATATATATACTGAAATTGGCCATTGACAGAAAGCAAAATGGGAGACAATTCAGCAACTTCTACAGCGCCGGTTTAATGAATCAAAGAAGTTCTCCTATAGGGCCCAGTCTTCAAGAATCTACAAGTAAACAATCCCTGATCTCAACAGAATTTGAGGAGGATAAGCACTACGAAGGGCAGGTTCTTAAGACAAAAAGTAAGTCAGAAGCAGTTCCTAAAACACTTTCATGAGGACCTGTGAAGACTTTAAAAACATTTAGCAAAATGTGAAGCAATTGGGAAGCTTTAGAGGAGCTCTGCAAATGTTTCTTGTCATGGTAAGGAGCCACTCATTCACATTTAAAGTATTCACTGATTTTGCTGCTTCTTTTCTCCATTGGAGTTTTAGCTGTCTCAAGAGGATGCCACAATTGGCAGACGTATAAAAGCAGTGGATTTACCAAAATTATAGCCCCAGAATCTTTTCACTTTCTCTCCATTTTGTAAAAATTGCAGCAGGCAGACAGCAACATATTTCTGTGTGTGTTAGATTTATTGAATCTTAATCTCTTTTAATATTCTCTTCATACTCTAATATTTGACATTAATGTAAGCTACTTTGCCACAGTGATAAGACACTGTTTGGACCGGACAAACTTTTTAAAGGCAACAAGCTAGATCATATTAATTTAAGAAGCTCTCTTCCACTTGAGACCTTCATACAATTAAATTTTTAAAATCATGCCTCTGAAATCTGTATACTTTATGTGTTCCACAAAAGCCACCACCAATAAACTTCTTTATAAACAATCTAAATTAGTGGCTTCACTTTAACTAGTTAACATATCCTAGTGGTAGGGTAGAACCTTAAACAACAAACACATTTGCAAGAGTATTGTCATGGATTATACCAAACTGTCTACATATGTACAGATGGGCTGGGGCACAGTAATAGCCTGCAGTTCACAGCCAAGGATTAGAAAGAAAAAGGTAACTTTGTATAGTCCTTTATTCTTATAGAATGCATTATGTTAGTCTTCTCTTTTCAGACTTCTTTATGTTTACTTGAAAATTTAGCTGAGCTATATTTACATGGATAGTGAGTTATTATCATTACAAATGCACTCTGTTATTAGACTAGTAGCTGCTAACTACCATCTGCATTTCTCTATGACTATGCTTTCAAAACCTGCTCTAATAGAGAGCCCTAGCCACCCTTAAAAACCCAGGGGAGAAAAAAATCATGAGCCAGTAAGGCCTCAGTTACTCTGTTCAGGATTCTATCTCACTTTTTGGAGTCTCAGAAGGAAATGGAAGGGTGACAGTCCCACCAAGAGGACTCAGGGTCTGAGATCCCAGGTTATTCAATGCTCAGCAATAACTCTTCCAGGTGTTTATTATAGGAAAAATTGATGTTGATCAGTTTGTGATTTTTTTTTAAATAACCACCATATTGTCAGGAATTACACTCTTTTCAGTGTCTACACATGTAATCAGGGCTAAGGCTACAATCAACAGTTTTTCCCAATACCATTTCTTTACCTTTTCTTCATCTGCCTTCCAACTCTGCCGTTCGAGTTTCTCATAGCCATTCCCTCAAAACTGTCAGAATACTGGGAGACACCTGAGTATGCTGACTCTTATTTTCTGCTCATTTCTTTTGAAAGCATGCTCTCCATTTGATTAGCAGTGAGCAAGAACAGACCTACCCTTCTAAAGTTGCTAAACGGAGAGTTGTTGTAATGAGAAGAGAAAATAAACCTACATGAGCATTCAGCTGTACACAGGCTGTGGAGCAATGTTAAACTGCACCACTTGTGACTTTGCTGAGTATCATTTCACAAAGGCCTGAGAAGGGGACTAGAATTACTAGTGAAAAGGCATAGCATGAAAAATGGGAATAACAGGTGCATGTTTTAATAGCATTACCCAGCAACACCTGTAACTGATAGACCAGAGTAGGGACTTCTAATAAATGGACACTGTTCATCTCTATAATTATATGCTAGAAAATTTCATTTCTAAAATCTGTACTAAATTACTACAGAATGAAAGGCATGCTGGCACCTTTCCAGTCACTGAGTTCTTACTCTCATTTCAGACTTTGCCCAAAGGACCTGAATGAGATAAGCAAAAGATTAGGGTGGATGCCTCTGGACAGAATCTGAATGGGGATGGAATACAGACTGCTTGTGTATCTGGAGCAACATCACTATGGGAGGAATTGTAGTTCCCACAGACTAGTGAAGAATATCAAGGCTGAAAATGCACTGAGAAAATGGGGACAGTGATCTTCTGAGGATGGCGCAATGAATACAAAGATAGTGTAGGGTTAGAAAATTGGTATTAAATGAGAAATATACGTGGACTAATCACAAGTGTAATTTCCCTTGAGAGTAAGTGAATGTGAGGATAAATGTCTGGAAGCAGTCTGCACTAGGCTTCAGAAGAATGAAGAACAAGGAAGCAATGCAAAACTGTAAGAAAATTGAATAGAGCAGTACTATAGGATACTTCCGAGCAATTCCACTAAAACAGGATTTTCTCCCATCCCATAGAGGTTTAACTGCCTGTCAGACTGCATACGATTTTATACCAGACTTCCAAGTAAGTACAAACTGATCTCAGCACATTTCAAGAACATTTGTTTGGTCATTTTAAAGTTGTAGTTTTGAAGCTGTTTTGTAGCTGAAAACTAGCTATTTTGTGTTTTATAAAACCAGTCCATAGTGGTGATTAGCCTCTTCTAAAAACATTTATGTAATAAGAGTTGAGAAGTTTAATATTTTCAAATTGACTACTAAATACATGTAATACTTTTATATCTAAAAATGTTGTGGGTGAATTTGGTGCATATAAGGCAAAGGACTAACCACACTGGCACAAGTCAAGAACTGCAAGCAGATAGTGTTCAAACTTTCACATACAGCTATCAGTGCATCCAAATTCTTATCTGCAACTCTTCAGTGTGAGGCATGGGCCCTCACGGGTCCTTGCAAATGGTGACGCCTTGCATGGTTCTTATCCCAACTCTTTCTCCTCCCTTGAGTATTCCCACTGCCATCAGTCAGTTCAGTTGGACTGCCCAAAGTCATAGGAGTCAAAAGAATAAAGTTATTTCTTCCTCTAGAACACGATTTTAAAAATTCATTACTTTTACACTTACAAATCATGTGATTGTGTCTGGAGTTGATAAAAAAGTTGCAATGGAGTACTCTGATACTGTGAATAACAGCTTCCAGGGAAAATTCTACTCAGGAAATGTTTTAATATCTCATCCTTGCTCTGGTTGTAAACACACATCAACATATTGGAGTTTCCTGCTGAATGTGTTTCCTCCTCCAATCCGTATGACTCATTTACATTTTAGAATGCAAAGTATTTTATTCCACTTTGTGAATTTGAACTGGTAAGATAAAGACTGTTCAACACTATTCCATCTCCCTCTGAGACGTGCAATAAACCTGGGTGGTATACTGGTTGTAAGTTCTGCTCCTCTTTATAGTTCTTGTCTGCATACCTACAGCTGAACTAGACATTCAAAGAAGAATCCAGCTCAAAGATACTATCAGCCTGAATTTAGTGAACTCCAGTTAAGATCACTTCATGTGTTCCCTTCTAAATCAGTCTTTCTCAAGAAAGTTAGACCTCACCTTATATCCTTTTTCTGAACCTGTAGTTAAAAATGTATTTCTTTCTGGTGTATGCTACAGACAGCTCACAAGACTTTGCTCTAATTGTACAAACTCAGTTTCTGCCCTTATAAAATCAGAATCTTATCTATTTGTCAAATATATTGTAGACTAAATTGTCTGTAGGGGGCTGAGATTTTCAGTAACACAGTGTCTTACTGCAGATTTAACATACTGTTCCCAGATATCTTGGCACAGATGTCATAAAACATTATTACTTTTCTTAGGATTTCCCCAAAGCATGACAAAATGACTTCAGTATTTGAAAGTGCCACCACATGATCATTTAAGCTATCTGCAAAAAAATAGAAGCTATTCAATTCTTTCTTAGTGCTCTTATTGGTCAGTGGCAGCAGTAAGTTCAGAAAGCCTGTCTTGACACTGTAACATGCTACCTGTGTGATTCCAGTGCTTCACAAATTGCCTTGTGAAAGAAGGCAATTTTAGTAGGTGTGATTTCGCTAAACTTCCAGCATGTGCATGTTCTAGGGTAGCTTGTCAGGTCCATAAAATCTCACTGAATTATGAAATCTCACAGACTGACCTTCAAGAAGCCAGTACACTGGTATCTGGTGCTGTCTGTAGCTTAATAGCTAGAAAATCGATCCACTATGCGAGGAAGCATCTTTCCAATTTCTTAAAGTTGACAGTGCGAAGCAAAATGCAATGCAACATAGCCTGAGGTCACAACACTGCTCCTGGAAATTGAAACCAAGGAAAAAATTGTCCTATGTATGGGATCTACCTCCAATTTCTTCAAAGGACATCTGGTCTGTCTGTCAAAGGACACCCCTTTAGAAGTTTGGCCATAAAGCTGCCATTCTGAACTTATAAAAACACAACAGTTCTGGAAGCTCAAGAACTCACTCAGAGCGAGATCTGTATTTGACAGAAGGGAATTTCTCAATTGATATGACTCACTTGTTCTGAGCAAAGAAGTATAGGAGAGGATCCTTTCAGGCAGAAAAGTCTTTCTCTCCTTGCTCAGAAGGAGATGATGTGACAGATGTCGTGACAATTTCACTTCACAGATGTTCCTTCACATGTGCTATTACTTTACCTGTTCCTAGGACTTCCAGCAAACACTGTTTAACTAAAGCAGTAGTGCATAGAAAGACAGAAAAGCAGTCATTTCTACAAACAGCTCTCACATCCAAGAGGAATTTCCTAACCTGTAAATCTTCACAATCCTTAGATAAGGTCAGAAAAGCAAGGGCAATTCAAAATTCACATCTCCACCCATAAATCCCTCCCTTCAAAAAAATAGTCCCATGAAAACATGGAGAAAAATGTCAGTAACTTTACTCCTCAACTTTCTGAGTGATCTTTCCATGTGAGGAGGCTGTACGACTTCCTGATCCACCAGGGAGTGAAACACTCACAAGATACACACCAGAGCCTCAGTTTTGGTACCCCAAGTACTGGTCGAAGATACACGTAACAGCACTATTAGCAGAACAGAGTCCTGCTGGCTACAGCTGAGGCAGCTCAGAATATACATTAGTCCTTCCAAAGCCAATTCAAACCTTTTAGCTCAAAGTCTAATTGCTTTGGACAAGAGCACATAATAAAGCTTTCTGTTATAATTGCCAAATTTAGACCAAACCACAATGCTTTTGAAAACTTACAATCATAGAAGTTGAAGATGCAGGTTTGAAGAACAATGCTTTCAAGAGGAAGCTAAGATACTGTAAGGTGGTAATTAAAATTCAAGGACTACTTCAGATCTTCAGTCACTTCAAAAACTGAACTCTCCCACACATTTTGAAGATATCCTGCTTGGTTCTAACACTGTCTTCCTTTTCTTCAACTGACATTCCACTGTGTCCCAGTGTTGACTTTTTACTATACTTGTGATCAAAATTATAGTTGTTTATGATGTGTGGGCACCCAGCAGTCCCCAAGAAGGATTTGGATACCCCTAAGTACAGAGCCAAGTCTCCCTCTTTTTGCTTATATGCAGCAATACAGAACCATATTTGAGACCTGCCTAGCCCAAGATGTTGTGTCAACTACTTCTGTCACACCGCAGATTTAGCTGCTAGAAATCCCTTCCAGATAGTTGTTGGATAGTGTGCCCTCATGAAATTGCATTCTAATCCCTAAAAATTTGTCTTAAACTAGAAGTCATAATGAAGTACCAGCTTTTATTCTCTACTAAAATTTTTCATCTTTTAAGCCATTAACTATAACTGGGGATGGTTTTGTTGTCATGTTTATCTCACTTGGAATATTTTGCTGTATTCTTCACGATAAGATTTTGGAGAAGTCTCAAGTGTCACAGTTAACACCTCCTTGTAAAAGAAAATATTTTCTTGGGCTGATTTTCAGTTTGCCATCTTTCACTGGAAACACATCTCGTAAAAGAGGACTCCCAGACTAATATGAGATTGTATTTATGATTGTTTGAGGGTTTTTTATTATAACCCCTCTTATTTGTCTTCTGAGTGGATATGTTCCAGTCATTCCAGTCTCACTTCAGTCTTTCCATTATCACATCTTCATAATAGACAGTCCTTTTGGAAATTGCATGGCTAGAACCACATATGACATTCTCTTCAAAGAAATAAAGTTGCTGACTTTTCTAATGGTATGAAACATTTTCTTTATTCTTCTCCAGACCATTCCTCACTCAACCTACAAAGCCCCCTTCTTGAAGACGTTACAGCCTAATTCAAAACAAGTCCTTTCCCTGTCAAACACACATGGACGGTAGGAAGGAAAAATGTGATGTTCAAGCAAAGTCATTAAGATGACAAATTCTAATGCTATGTTATTTCTGTAATTTTCTTTAACAGAATTGCTTTATTTATTCTGGAAATTCTTAGGGAATGATTCTCTATCACCTTTGTACCATAACAGGGCAGCTGGGCATTCCCTGATGTAGGAAATCCCTGCACAAAATAAGGCAGTGTAGGAGGCCTTCATAGGTGGTCAAGGAGGAAAGGAGCAAGTGGCATAGGATAGGCCCTTGGGAACTGTTCTAACTAGTGTAATTTAGAGCATTCCTGCTCTCAGTTATGCCAGGGGCCACTTTGGCATCAATTCAACCTAGAATCCAGGGAGATGAAAAATGGCTTAGAGCCACTTTCCCCCTCCCTATACCCTGGGCCTGCACCATGTGTGGTTTGGCTGGCTCTGAGGATCTGGTCCCTACATTTTTAAACAGAGAATTTTAAGTTGAAGTTGAAAAGTGAAAGGAAACGGAATATGAAGAGTAAAAGGAGTAGAAAAGTGCTAAAGGGAGAGATTAAAAAAAAGAAGGTAACAGAATGGGTGGTATTGCTAAGTGTGAAGAGAGCTCATGTTTAGCAAAACTGAAGGAGCGCTGGGGCAGTCTGGATTCACTTCCCAGATATGCCACAGACATAAATGACAACACTAGCCTATTAAGTTCACTTTCAAAGTGACCATTGAGCTTCTTTGACCATCTCTTCATACTTCCTGAGAACTAACCAGCTTTGCCTGCAACCACAGTCACAGAACCTGAGGTAAGAAGTGCCTTATAGCCCTAATTACCTACAAAAGGGACATGTCTGGAAAAAAAGACACTACTGTCTTGAGAAGATCCACAAGACACATACATGGAATAGCTTTGGTGCAAGGCTGCATGCATGAACTCAGGAATGACGCTCTGCACTGTAGCTTCTCCTCTATCATGTGATATAAGAGATCATGCTGTATCACACCATGGTAACAGAGAGCTCAGGTCCCACGGTAAGTCTGCATTCAGTGTAGACAGGAAAGGGAGGTAGGAAGGGATTTTAGAGCTGGTGGACCCTGAGGTTTCATTTCAAAGTGTGCACGTTCATCAAGATTTATTCGGAGACTCTCTTCACCTTGGTTTCTCATCTGCAAAATGAGAATACTAATTCCTCTCTAACAGTAGTGTGGTAAGGATGCATTGGGACAGAATATGTCCAAACTCAACAGCAACATGAAAAAGGGGCAAAAACCCCTAGTCTGATGGAACTTCATCCTCAGATTTAAGTGTATCTTGACAAATAGACAAAAGACACGTGTTACTAGAATTATAATTATGTATCCAAACATTAAAATTATGATAAAACTTTAAAATTCTTAGCAGGAAAAGGTGGATAATCTTACTGGAATCTTGCAATATCCCATATACTCAGGTTCTGCCACACTATGCAAAGTGCTAGAGCAGGAATGCTGGGCATATGGATGGAGGTAGGAGGGGTGCAAATATTAATTCTGAGCATCTTCAGCATACCTTGGTCTGCAGTCTTTGTCATAGGAGCCTCCCAGGAATAAATTCTACTCTTCCAGAAAGACTGACTGGTAAGCAAGAGTCTAAAAAAGTAGGAATGGAAGGAAAGAGAGCTAGAGGCAGAGCATAATTCCCATTTACAACCCTTTAAACCTTACTGACTACGTCTAACAGGTTTAATAGTATCACAGTACTGGTAGGTGTTGTGACCTGTTTCTGCAGCATATTTGTAGAAGATCTATATGGTATACCCACCACTACTGATTTCATGGTGGGACATGATGTTCAGTAGTCCTGAACGTGTTCCTTAGCACAAGCTGAAGTCCTTGTTAGAAGTGTCCACGGAAATAATCCTAAATTTTCCTGACTCAGAGATCCTCAAACCGCAAGTTTGAGGGAGCTGTCAAACCCCAACCTCTTGCACCTTACCTCAAACACTTCCCAGACTAGTGGAACACTACTCCAAACTTCCCCTGTGCCCAAACCCCTTCCAACACTAGCATTATTCTCCTTATCATCCCAACCTAGGGCATCCTTTCTCCTAAGTATGAACCTCCAAACTCCCTTCTGAGGCTTGGAACACCATCAAGCTGTTCCACTTAGTCTCTCCATGTTGCTGATACCGCTTTGCTTGCCTCTCCCCCTGTGCTTGCTCTGTTACCACTCTCTCATTAGATACTACGCAGGACCAAGCCCACCCCTTGCCTGGTTCTCTCTGTAGCAAAACAAAATAAAAAGAAGAGAAAGAGAGGGAGAGAGAAAACAAAACAAAAAGCCCCAGTTCCCACTCTGGCAGAGATTTTAAAACACAGAGTACAATTATGAAAAGGTTATCCAGATGGGACCCAGAGGGCGGGTGAGGGGAAGGAGAGCTGTCATCCAAGGGGAAAAAAATCAGATGTATGGTAAGCCCTATTCCTATAATATGATTCCTATTCCATGTGCAAATGTACAATGCAACGATAGTTCTCTTAGCCAGCATGAGCTAGGTTAATTGGACGTAAGGAATTTTTTTTAAATAACCCATTCATTTGATAAAAATCCAGCCCCAGTGATCACACCAAGTACAACAATTTCACTAAAAAGGCTTGTTTCTAATTGAGTGAGATTCAGTCTTACTTTTAACTCTCTATCCTCCAACTCTGAAAAGCCAACCCTGTTGAGAATATGGTTACAGTGTAAAACACTATGCAAGTGCTTTTATCATTTTCAAATTTTCTTTGTATTTAAACAGAGCTGGATATCTTTTTCTGAAACAGCTCCTGAAAAATTCATTCTGGGAAAGAAACCAGAGAGAAGATTATGCTGTAAAAGGTGAATAACTGAAAGGCTGCAATCAACTGAGTGGAAATGGCCTTTATAGTGTGTTGCCATAAGCTTCACCTGTACTATGTGGTCACACATAATACGTAACTGTTTTACTACTGCAATACTTGCAGCCGACTATGAGTGGCAAGATATTTGAAAGGTTATTATGTCTGTGAAGGATGCTAAAATAGTATTACTTATTTAAAACCCCCAGACTATTACTTATCGCAGAAACTCAAAGAATGACTAAACCCGTGTCTTAGCACAACTGAGTTGAAACCTAATGTACTGAAGGGTTGCAGTTTTCACTTCTCTGAGGCTCATTGAGTTTCTGTCACATTATAGCAGACCCAGGATTACCTGAAATTCCTGCTGCTGGCATAACCAAGCATTTGAAATAGCTTGCTTCAGCTACTGCTGTGTGCTACCAGGGGGTTTTTTTATAGCAAGGGAATCCCAAAATAGGCTCAAAAAGAGTTCTGGTTAGCAGCTGCTTTATGTATTTTTCTCCTGTTACGTGGGTACAAACTGGAGCAAGAGGAAGAACCTAAACTCTACTAAAAAGTTACCCATCAAGTTCTGTAATTTCCAATTTTGCAAAGTTAGCTAGGTGACAAAAATAATATGATACAATTAAAGGGTATTTAAATGCTTAATCAAATCTGAAAGCAGTATAAAGTAACAAAATCATTGATCTCAAAAGGTTAAATTCAACTTTCTCACAGTACTAAAAAGTTAAAGGTGTTGTGATAGGTAGGTGTGTGGGAGTGAATCCAGATTTGATTGTGTGTATTTTTCTGATACCTTATTCTAAATTTTTTTTTTAGGAAATGTCATAAACCACTCTTAGCAAAAGAAGTCACACGCTTTTTCAGCTCTAGTCTATCAAAATGGTGTTCTAATGTAACGCACTTCAGTGCAAGAGTGTATTTCCATACTTCGGATATCCCTTCCTAGATGTCGTTTACGCATGTTGGCAGATATGACCGAAGTCGCAGCCACAGCTGGCTCTGAATGGCAGATGTCCGCAGCGCGGTTTTGTCTTGGCACCAGCCGTGCTCCCCCGCTCCCTCCACTGCTAAAACTGCGTGCGGTAGTAGATTGCTTTGTACTACACCCTCAGCTGGTGCAAAGCAGCTTTTTTTTTTCTTCTGTAGTAACTTACACAGCAAAATGTACAGTCCTAAAATTGACCGGGGTGGGGAGGGAGGAAAGGCGAGAGACTATTCCATATATAACTACAACGCAGCTATTTAGACAAGACAGCATAGACAGAAAAAGTGCAGTCAGGATCCTGTGTGTTTGACTTCGGTGTACTAACGCTCCCAACTCTTTTCTCTCCCCTCTCCCTCTCACTCGTTCCACAAAGTCTGCATTTTATTTACTGATTGGCTGTACTTTACAGATCGGAGGGCGCTTCCCCTCACCCCCACCCCATCCACCCCCCCGGCCCTGCAGGAGGAGGCGTATGAGGGGGAGGAGGCAAAGTGGGTGCATTACGAGCTGATTGTGCTCTTGCCCCGACCTCCAACAGCCTGATCTGCCTTTGAAGTTTTCCACCCCTCGACTTGAAGTGAGATCGATTACAGAAGAACAACAGGGACAAAGAATCTGCTGCTTTACGTGCAGCTACTTTCCCACGATCGGGGCAGCCAGCTCGACAGCAGCAAGAGATCACCGCTGTCCCTTATGCTCCTCCTTGCCACCATTCAGAAAACATGCGGCCCCCGCCCCGCTTCGCATAGGAAGGCTCAGGGGAAGATTACAAAACTGAATCACGTTAAGAACGAAGCAACTAAAGGGCGAATAGCACAGTCTCAGTCTTTGAAAGGAAACACAAAAAAAAAAATCAGTGCTGAGTATTGGGAGGTGTGGAGGGAGGAGGCGCATTTTAAGCGTAAATAAATTGAAAAACATGGGTAAGTGGCAAAGTTTAGCGAGAAGCAAAGCAAGCGCCTCCTCCCCGGGTTGCTGCGGCGTTGGGAGCTCGGCGCAGGCAGGCGGGCACGGGGTACCGACCCGGTGCGGTCACATCGCCCGACGGAGGGCTGCGGCCAGCGCTGCCCTCGGGAACGGGGCAAACCTTTACCTTTGTGTCTGGTAAACGCGTGCGTGTGTTTGTGTGACTACCCCGGGACAGTCTGAAAACCAGGAGAGGAAGGAGGGTGGGGGGCGCCGGGAGAATTATAAAGGGCAAAGCAAAGATGGTAAATGCCTTACCGAGGCGAGCGGAGCCGGCTCCGTCCGGCCCCGGGCCGGAGGTTCTAGACCTTGCCACAGCCCGCGGGGATGCCCCTCCCCGGGCGCCTTGAGGGAGCCCCCGGCCCGAAGCTCTTCCAGCTGGCCCCGGGCCCTTGTGGCGGTTTTCCCCTCTGCCCGCCACACGCCGGGACAGGAGCGTCCCGGCCCACCGAGACCCGCTGCCTCGCCCACCCCGGCCAGCCTCAGCGGAGCGCTCACCGCCCCTCCTGCCCTGCCTCAGGACCTGCCGGCCCGGCCCGGCCCGCGGTGGTGGCGGGGACGGGGACCGGGGGGCACGGACATGTCTACCCTCCCCGGCCCGCGCGGAGAGGGGAGAACTGGTGCTTAAACTCGGTTTGAACTCATCGCACGCCGGCTGGCTTTTTCCAAGAAGAAAAAAGCGGTTAATGTGTCACCGGGCATCCAGTCCATTCATAAAAAACGTGGAAAAAAAAAAAAAAGGGGAAAAAGGGAAGCACCAGCAGGGCGCAGGGACCCCCAAAGAAGGCGGCTGCGGCGGGGGATTTCCTCCCCCTCCCGCCTGGCTGGGCTCCTCCTCCCCAGACTGCGCGGCGTCGGGGCGGCGGGCGCACGGGACGCGGACAATCAATAGCCACGGTCACAAATTACCGCAGGAAGTGTTAGCTGCACACCAGCTCCTAAACAAGATCGATGGCCTCCTGCCGCCGCACAGCTACGTAGGGCTCAGCCACCCTCCCTCCACTCTTCTGTTCAGCCCTGGCCGGCGAATTCCGCCCGCTCAGGGGACGGGATGGGGCGGGACGGGGGTGGCGGGGCCGGGCGGTCGCGGTGTCGCACACAAACCCGCCCCGGGGGAGGACCGAGCCCGCGGCCAGGTGACATGCGGAGGTCGCCCCGTCGCCCGCGGCCCCTGGCTGTGGCGTGGAGCTGGTTCGGAAGCCACCCGCGTCCCCGGTCCTGCGGACGGTGACTAAGGCCCCTTGTCCCACGTGGGCGGCCGCCGCGCCCCCCTCCTCCGGCCGCGCCCGGCTGACCCCGGGAGCGCTGACTCAGCGCCCCCCGCCCCGCGGG
>WBMZ01016497.1:0-34516 GCA_013400975.1 Atrichornis clamosus | reverse complement strand
TCCCGCCCCCTCCCCTACCTGATATGGCGGCGGCGGCTCCTGATCCGGCTCAGCCCCGTCTCCGTAGCTGGCTCTGTCCGACTGGGACTCGTGGAGCAGCGAGATGTCATCCGAGGTGGGGGACTTGAGGCAGTTCCCCATCTTCCCCGGGGGAGCGCGGCCCCCCCTCCGCCTCCTCCCGCCCCGGCGGATCCGTGCCCTCAGCCTCCCCGCCGCAGCGCGCAGCCCGCAGCCGCCCCGCCGGGGAGGCTCATGCCAGCCCCGGCCCTAAGCGGCTTAGCAGCAGCAGCCCAGCGGCCTCCCGCTCCGCAGCCGCCCCGACCCCCGAGCCGGGGGGGCGGCAGGACGGGCCTCCCACCCCCCGTGGGGCAGCGGGCTCCGGTGGGTCCGCCCGCCCCGCGGCTGCCCGGCGCGGTTCTGCTTCCCGGTCACCAGCTCCCTGCGCACTGGGCTTTGTCGCACGGGCCGCCCTGGCTCCTCCTCTCACCCCTCCCCGCCGGGCCCGGGGAGCAGCCGCGGGGCCTCACTCGGCTCCGCGCCCCCCGGCCCCGCCGCGGGGACAGCCCTGCCTGCCCCCGGCGGGACGAGGCGGGACAGGACAGGCTGGGGGACCCGGCCGCCTGCTGGGCTCCCCCGGCCCAAAATGGTGGGAGCCGCTTCGCTCCGCCCCCGAGCGCGATGTTTGTTTGTGTTCCGGGCATGGCGGAGCCAGCGGCCGCTCGGGCCCACCGGGGCGGGGCGGGGCGGGACGGGACGGGACGGGACGGGACGGGACGGGACGGGACGGGACGGGATGGGGCGGGGCGGGGCGGCAGCGGGGACCCCCGCACCATCCGGCCCGCCCTGGCTGCGGGTGGTTTGTGCGAGGCCCAGGGTCCTTCCCATGGGTTCCCCCGCGGGTGGGTCCACAGGCAGGGAAGGGAGTTCCCTGTGCTGTTCGCTGGCGTGACGCGAGGGAGCACGGTCTGTGTAGGGCCAGGGCAGTGAACCCCAGTGTGGAGCAAAACCAGCAACAGGCACGTGTTTCGCTTTTGCGTTTCTAAAGGCTTTTTATGTGATATGCAGATACTAGTATAAACCATGTACTTAGCTCCTTTTTTTTTTCTTCATAAAAATGTATTCATACTTGGATATAAATATAGATTAAGTCCTGATAAATGCGAATTTGAGGAGAGTGAGTGCCTCTATGTCACTGTGTTAGTGTGCCAGCACTGACCCCCACAGAGGGGAATAGCACTTCCTTACAGGATGGTCCCATCTTTGTCATCTGTGACGATTCCTCAGAATCCCTCCTTGGCTTTCAGATTCTCACTATGGAAAATATCCAGCTTTTCAAGTTAAGTATTTTTTAAAGTGAAGCGAATTTGGTGCAGGTGAGAACAGCTGGAAAGTCCAGTCTGTAAAGCAGTACAGCGCAGCTTCTTATCACCCTGTTCTCTGCTGATGCAGGTCGGGCCTGCTTTGGACCAGAGCTCCCATCTTGGGTCAGAGTACCTATAAACCTGTTGTTCACAGTGAAGTATTTGGCTTCATAACCTTTGCTGGTGGACCTCAGTCTGGGATTAGACTTTTTGCTTATTATCCATATGAGTTCATTCTTGGAGTTTTCATTTTATTACTGTTAGGAAAGTTTGTTTTGCTGCTTATCAATGGATAAGTTAAACAATCCCAATGTACAACCTGTGATCGCGGCCTTTTATGGTGTTCTAACACAGTTTCAGGCTTTTCAAGGAAACTGAAACTGAAAATGGTGCAGGAATTGTGGAGTGTTGTTCGAGATGGAGAGATTTTGCAATGGTGTATTGTAAATAATGACTGTTGTACATGCCTTGCTCATTTGGGTGTTTATCCTATGAGTCTGTTGGCTTGGTTTAATAGAATTAGGCAATTGTTGGAGGGGATCCAGCAAACCACTACCTTACCCAGTCATGATTTCAAGGTTAAGGCAATGCCAGAGCTGTCTGCTGTGAGAATCTGGTGGTGAAACTTCAGTGCTGTTACTGGTATTTTCCGTTATGCAGTAGCAACACTGGGAATGAGATTATGGGCAACTAGAAAGATTTATTTATTCAGCTGTTATTTCATGTTTTGTTCTCTCTGTGAAGCTTCAGCCATTGTCATTGGTGTAGCTCAGTGTAGACCACAGATCACACTGTGCCTTGGAGTTGTGATCCTGTACAGTGAGGAGGTCCTGTGGGAGCATGTGGTGCCTCCCTGCTGGCTGACATGCCAGGATAGCCTTTTGTTGGAAACCAGAGTGCAATGTGTGTCCCTGGTCTCATCCTGACACACAGTTGAGACATAGGTGGGATCTCCTCTGGGTCCCTCAGTGTAGATGTTGCATTTATTTACCTTGGGGCACATCTCAAAAAGGAATAACTGCTAAGCCCAGTTAAAACTGTCCCATTAGTAGGTACAGGAATCTCCAACTCTGGGCGCATTTAAAAAATGGAGATTTTTCAAGTGCCAGAAGAGATCTGCTTTTCATGGTGAACTCACAGAGACCAAAGAGGAAGCAGTAGTTCACATTTGGCTTTGCAAGATGATAGACTTCACATGTGAGAGCTCTGAAGGAGGAGGAGCTACTTCCAGTCATGCCTGGATTCTTGGGAATAGAGATGGTTGAAACAACTGGTTTTCTAGGCTGTTCATTCCTATTATGTCAGGTGGGTCATTAATAATGGCTTTGCACCACCAGCTCCAAAGTTTTACAACAGTCCAGGAGATGGAAAATGGAAAAATTCCTGTGTTCACAGATGCACAAATGTCTTTTGATATCCCTGCATATGCTGAGGCGTAGCTGTGAGCCTACTTTGTTGGCTACCACATTTTTGCAGATTGGGGACAGGAAGCAGATGGATGGATCCTCAGAGGATGTGATTTATGAGTACAGTTTCTTTGTTCTAGTGGAACCATAGGGCAGTTTAACTGATTACTGCAGTTCTCTCTGATTTTGACTTCCTCTGCTTAGTTTGGGGAACAAGTAATTGTCAGAAAGGATTTTCTAGAGCTTTAAAATTCTCCTATAGAGGAAGAAAGATTCATGTAGTGATTTAGGGCTGCATAGATACTGCAGATAGAAAAGATGTACGCAAATACAGAAATTGGTTTCAAACTCGTATCAATAGAGAACTGCCAACCTAAGTCAATGAAACTATTTCTCACCTGTAAACATTTATACAGTTGGCTGTAATCTGTTGTCAGAATGGAAATGGAATTTCAGAAAACGCTGAAATTTGCCAGTGTTCAGGATTCATGTTCTTTACATCTCGGTACGAAAATGTCGTGCACAGGTCTGTCCTAACCACTGTATGGCAGCTTGCATCTTCTAAGTGAAAGCTATTTTTCAAAACAAAACGGAAATTCAAGAAAAATGTTCTTAAAGTGTGCAGACAAAGTTTGTGTTTTCATTTATAGGATTTTGATCTCGGGGAGACAAGTTACATAATGCTGTATTATTAAGGCTTGTACAAGTTAGCTGGAGTTGATGAACTCTCTTAATGAAAAATCTGTTTCCTTCTGAGTTAGAAATCTAAAACCCACCATATAGGGTTTTAGAACATAGGAAATCTTTCTTTTAAGAGTATCTCTGCAAAATTGACATCATAAATTGCCTAATTTATAGATGAAAGACCCTCTAATGACACCATTTTACATGATCCCATGGTCATGTTATTGTTGGACATTTGGGGTATGTTTAATGTGTCAAGCTCAACAAAAGTTTTTGAAAGACCTTTTCTGTCCTCAGCATGGAAAAGTTTTTTCACTTCCTTTTCTTCCATCAAGCTTTTTTTCGCAGCACTTATCATCTCTTATTATGTCTTATCATCTTCTGGATAAGATTGTTTTCCCAATTCATCTAGAGAAGCCCAGTTAACTTTTGAGTGTGATCTTTCCATGCCGTGGTACCCAGAGGTTCTGAGATAACACTGTTTGCTGGGTAGTGTTGGTGAACAGAACACAATGCAATTTTAAAACCTTTTTCTGGAAAAAAAAAAAAAGACTTTGTATGCCTCTGAAGAATGGAAGTAAATTGCATTCTTCTATTATATATATGAATCTGATTATGGGAATGGCAGAATTAATTTATCTGGTTGTAAAGGACATAGCATCTTCTAAAATGCACATGATTATTTTTAGGTTTGTTGATTTTAGCTGAACCGTAGATGTTTCTCAGTATATATTACAACTGCATATTGTTTTCTGAGCGAGAGTGAATGCAGCACTAGAAAGCAATTATGGAACTAATATATTTCCCTGAAATGCACTTTGTGATGCAGGATTTTGCTCATGTTTCTAAAAATTACTTAAACTTCTGCTTAAATTATCCTGGTATCACTAATACCAGTTATATCAATTTATCCTGAAGATACCATGTTGGTAAGGAAAAGTTTTCCATTATTGGCAAAAATAACTTGCCTTCCATAATAACTGTTTTCCCCAGGTCTAAAATGGTTTTTTTTTCAGCAAGGAGTGTAATGCCTACCTATTCTGTGCCCTGGGGCACCTACACTGGATGTCACAAAGAGCAAAAAGGGCTTTTATTTTGGCACTAAACACCCAAGCAACAAAGCAGACAGTCATCATACAAAAGTAACCTCTTAAAACAAACCCTCTGTCACCCAGCTTCCTGGTGAATGTTGTGTAGGAGTCAATTTTCCTTTTTCTCCTTGTATCACATGTTGCCACAGTCTCAGCTTCAAGAATGATCAGAGACCTATAAAACATGATCTAAGAGGAAAGATTGAAAGAATTGGGGTTGTTTAGTCTAAAGAAAAGGAAGGTGTTGGGAAAATGGTAATGATCTTTCAAAATGTAAAATGTTTCTCTGCAGAGAGAAGGAATAACTTTTTCTTCATGTTCAGTGGGTCTAGGGCAAGAGGTGATGGATTTGGAGTAGATTTAAAGTAGACATTAGGAAATTATTTCAAACTGCAAATGTAGTTTGGCACTGAAAATTATTGTCTGGGAATCTCATTTACTGAAGGCTTTGAAAGGCGGATTAGGTCACACGTCTCAGGAATGGTTTCAGTTGCAGTAGATTATATGGAGATAACCCCAAAAGGTTCCCGGCTGGTTTATGGTGTTTTGTTTCTCTCAGGTGATTTACAACAGATGCTTTACTGCTGTCTTATTTTGATTTCTCACTCTTCCTTATATCCTTAGGAAATGCCAGTACTGACAAGAAAATATGTCAGTAGGTAAAAAATTGGGTGAGTAGAATGGGTGGTGACATTCCCAATAGCAGAATGGAAAGAAATTACAGTCCCTGCAGGAAAGCTGTTGTGTTTGAGCGGGACTGTGACTTGCTGACATGTCCTGCTGACAGTCTTTGGGACACGAGTGTTGGGCTGGCTTTCAACTAGCGGTGGATAGTCCATACATAGGAATCTTACATTTTAACTAATCTTTCAAATTTTAGTTTAATTGGTCTGTCTTCACTTTTTGCTGTCTTTAAGTACTTCCAGAATTTGCAAGGAGTAAACTCCATCCACAGTTCACCAGTTTGTTAGTCATCAGGTACTGTCACTGCAGGGTCAGGGATATTCTGCCCCATATGGGGAAGTGATAGATATTTGAAGTATCAGGTCCAGAAGCCAAAATTAATTCAACTGTTGAGGGGTATTCAGTTGAACATAATACTGTTTCATCCAAATTTGACATTTATCTTGGAGGCTTTTTGTTCCTCACAAAGCTTCCAGTTGTCTGCAACAGTAAGGTGGTATCCGAAATGCTTGTACCTTTTTGAAACAGAATTGGGGGATTTATTGTTTGTTCAAGTTAAATATGCACTGTACTGCACTTCTTAAAATACCTATTGTTCACCTTCTCCAAAGTTTTCCTGTTTTTCTGAATTTCACTGTTTTCCCTGTAGCCTAAAATCTGTGTTTTCTTCCTGTAGGTAGCTATAGGTCTTCTGTAATAACAGAGTGATAAAATGACACATGGAAAGAACCACAAGAACCTGGGAAGTGTGACCTTCTGGCAGACAACTCTGCCCAAGTCCAGGATCACTCATGTCTCTGTCATTCCTTGACAGAAAACTGTTGAAACTGTTTCTGGACACTGAGTGATGGCTACAGGTACTGTCTTCTAATCCCTTGCAGTTTCAAGACATTTCCTAAGATTGCTACAAGTCAAATTCTTTACTATGTGTCCTGTCTGTATTGTTACAACAATTTTAGATGTCTGAAAACTGGTACAGTGCTTTGTTTCAGTCCTATGGTTCATTATTTGTAAATCTCCCTTATGTTTCACTATCCTGCACACTCTTTCTTTGGTCTGCTTTTCCAGTAAGTGTGGCATCCCAAGCTGGACAGAGTTCTCCAGTTAAAACCTCAGCATTTAGTAAAGAGAATATTATTTAGTGAGTTCAAAAATGCCATTTATCAAACTTAGTGTCCTTCCTTTTCCATAATACATCACTGCCTGCAGTTTGTAGCGCCTGTCACTCCCTATCCTTCTCCGTGTAATTCCTGCCTACTCAGATTTTCTTGTTTTATGCTACTCCAGATGATTATTCTGAAGGGTACTGTTTTGCACTTCCTGTTGAAACTCTGGTCCGTGACAGCTTAGCTGTCGGAATTACAGCAGACAAGTTACTGGAAACTGAACAGAAGGAATGTGAGAAGGAACCATTGAAGATTTCGTATTAAAAGTATTGGGTGGTTGTGAATGGCTGCCTCGGGGAAATTCACTTTACTCTCTGGCCAGAAATGTTTCTTCTTCTTCTTCTTCTTAACATTTAGTTTTACTTTTTGGTTAGTCTATGTGTGTACAGCCTCCTCTTGGAGGGACAGGCTAGAAATGTGTACCAGTATTTGCTTTTGCATGTTCAAACACTTCTGTTGTTTAACAGAATACTGTGTTTCCTGCAAAGAATTCTAGAAAAAAACTATATTATGCAGAAAACAGGACTGATCAAAAATTAAGTCTTTCTGACATCTCTAGTAGTATGAGAAGGAATACGAGAAGGGAATTGTACAATTCCCTAGTCTGTCCTGGTTTTGGTTGTGTACAGATTCCTATAAGACATGAAAATTTTAGTTGTTTCCTTATATGACAAAAGAGGAGAGGGGCCTTTTTTTTTTTTTTTTAGCAGAACAAATCACATTCTGTTTTAACAAACACTTCCCACTCAGTGAAACCAGACAGCTAAGGGTACTGTAAGTCTACTCCTGTTTTATTTTAAAATATTTCAAAATTTTTGTGTCTAAGAATAAATTCTTTTTCTTTTCATTTATTGTGAAGCACATGCCTACAGTTAGTTTTAGTTTTTGTAACAGCAAACTGCTCCCTCTTTCAGTTAAGTTTATAGAAATTGCACACGCTGGGGAGCTACTTTAACTTTTATTTGGAGGTGTTATCATCTTAACAGTGGACTTGCACACTGGTTTAGAAATCTTAACTGTACATTAGGCTATATGTTGACTTAGAAAATGTCTTAAAACCACAAACACTTCATTTGGTGTTTTGGTCTGTGTACTGTTCCACAAACACTCGTTTAGACACAGGTGACACCCAGGATCTCTGCAAGACACAGGGTGTGTGTAATGGTGCTTATTGCCTCTGGCTTACAGGCTGTACACCAGCACAGTGCAAGGATTAAGGACAAGATAAAATCACTTGCTGCTGCTTTGGTTTCCTGAGAGGTTATTGTTTCCACGTGAGAAATGAGGAGTGCAGTGAGGACCATTCCTGTGCCAAAATTTCAAAGGGTGTTCCTGTCAACTGTGATGCTGTTCATAGGTTTTACATCAGAATCTTACATTTGGATACAAAGATCTCTGTTGTAGAAGCCCCATCTTGTGGACAACCAATCAATTACTACTTCAGCACAACTGAAATTTGTAAAATTTAGGAAATCTGAAGCTATTTCGGTAGTCTTTGCAATAAACTGGAGAGTCTTCATATTTCTGGACAATATGGGAATTTCATTCATGTGTAGAAATCAGCATTTGCTTTTCAAAGATTATTTTTACAGGAAGAAATTGTGAACTACAGAGAGATGTTAACACAGGGGTGGAAACAAGGATGTTATCCTAAGAACTCTGTTTTAAGTCCAAATTAACTAAAACACTTACAAACCTGGATCCTGTCTTGAATTCCCTAAATAGTGTCCTGTAGCATTTGGAGAGTACAAATGAGCCTTTGGGTGGCAAAATCATATAAGGGCAGAAGGATGTTCTTTGGAAAAATTGCTAAGAGGGAAAGAACAGCAAAGTATGCAAGAAAACTGAATCTGGGTACTTTGGAAATATCCTTACGGAGATGGTTTGTCTCAGCACAAAGTAATGGAAGAGGTCAAGCAACTCCAGACTCAATGAGTCAACACACTTGGTAGGAAGAGAGTTAGGGAGGTAAAAAGAGTGTGAAAACAAGCCTGTGATAAAAGCTATTTTCAGGCTTCCATATGACATTGGTAGGATATATTAGATATGTTCTATTATATAGAAAAATATATACGTATAATTAGAGTATATTTGTGTTGCTCTGAAGAAATTAGGTTACTATATGTTAGCTTTCTGTTTCTTCAGTATGAAGAAAGCAGGAACCTATATGACAGTTTTCCATGTAATAATTAAGGCTGTAATGAAGGAGCCAGAAAATGTGGCGACATCTAGGGAAAGGTTGGCAGAAGTGCCTCCAACTGAAACTCCTCCAACTGCAAATGCAGCCACTTCTTTTCCTGTGAAACACGTTTTTCTGTGAAGGTGGTGTATCCAGGGAAAGTGTCATTGGAGTGGCTCACTTGGAAGGGATGCCAAGAGTAAAAAAGATTCTGGCATGTGACCAGGATGCCGTACCAGCCCCTTGATGGGAGGACAACAGGGGTTGCTATTGCTACAGGTGGATGTCTGACTGAGCACGGGGGTTAACAGAGACAAAAGTTCAGGATTTGGACATTGCAAAGCCAGGAAATAATTTCTTAGTTCTTACCAATAGTAGTCTGGATGAAATCTTCACTTTTAAGACATATCAGCTACAATACATTTCACTACTTAAAATTACTTAAAAGCGAGTGTACACCTGCCACCCTACAGTTTAAGTTGAAAATAACTGTTTACTTCATGTTGAATCAAAATTCTTAGATTTTCATCTTTCAATCGTCTGGAAATTTCATAAACACAACTCATTTGTAGCATATATAATCTAAAAAATAGATTTGTTCTTAATAAACTAACAGATAAAACTATAAATGCACATTATTGCCACATTGTTAAAACATTACAGAAATGTCTGTGTATGCTGAGGCGTTCCTGGCCGACTGCTTTTGCTTCTCATAGCATATTCTTTTGGAATAGAATTCTACATTTTTGATGAAGGGCATCTTTGATGAATTGTCTGAGCCAGTGAAAAACCTTTGAGAAAAATGTGTATTCCAAATTTTTACCTGTCTGCTCCTTAAAGGAAGAGAATATTAAAACTTTAGCAATATACAGGACTAAAATATTTACCTGAGAGCAAATTCTGCTGGAACCAGCATGTGCAGTCAAAATCAAAATCTTTCTTAGTGTGAAGCCATGAAAAGAGCTTTGCAGCTCCTTTCTGTGGAAGCTGTTTCTTCCTCAGGAGACAGGGAACAGCAGGTGCTAGTTCACCCCTCCAGGGAAGAGCATATGAAGTGGGAACAGCTACTTAGAATTCCCTGCACTTAAATAATAAAGCATGAACAGTTCAGCAAGAGGAGTACAGACAGATATTAGTATGGTGTGAAATCTAGGGGAGCTGTAGCCTAGGAAAAGAAAATGAGTATGTAAAGCTTTTAATAAAAAGGTGTGGGAAAGCAAGGATTTTTTCCAGCGGTGTGGAGAGAGGGAATAAGGGTTGCTCAGAATCTCTGCTCCAGCAAGTGAGTTCATTGTAGTACAGAGGAAGGACAAGCCTTTGTATAAAGGACAGACTATTGCCTTATTCTGAGCAGAAGGCTCTAGAAAAAGGCAGTGGTGGTAAAGGCAAAAGTCTCTGAAGGAGTAGGAGACAAGGGCAAACATTCAATGTTACTTCTTATATTGGATTGTATTATAAATTACAGTTTCTGTATGTTCAAAACAAAGGGTTCATTGCTAAAAGTTGCAGAGTAATAAGGATGCCTTGTACTAATAGATTTTATCAAGAAAATACAACAGGACTGGAAACTCAAAGTTTAAGTGTAAACCTGCAGTAATCCACTGTCAGAAGAATTGTGTAGGTGTATAAAATTGATTTCAAAGGGAATGAAGAGGTGTACCTTGTGAATTGCTACTTTTTAAAGATAAAAAATTAGTTCACATGTAGGTCATGTTAAAAAAAGTAACTTTTCATCCTTATCTCTTTATTATGCACATTTTTATAGATGTTTTCTTTGGTTGCCTCTAGCCTTTCTGCTATTTTAAATATTCTCAATTTTTTTTTAATATAAAAATGTTAAAAGATATAATAACACTGATATATCAAGTGGTTTAGCATTTAAAAAGATGAATTTTCAGTGGCCATTCAAAAACAAAGCCTGATGTGTTATGTCATTACAAAATTAAATATATGCAGTTGAACCTTGAGCACTTGTGTTTGTAACATATGAAAGTGTTCTTTTAAAGCTGTCTCTGCCTTGTGTCCCTTCCTCTTCCAGCCCAGTCCCTTTCTCCAGAGCTGTGGTGGTGCCACGTTGCCATGACCCCACTGCTTAAGTCACCACCACAGGATCCACTTCCCCAGGGATGGGTCCTGATCCCTGTGCCTATCCATATCAGTGAGGTAAGGAGAAGGAAAGTCCCAAAGACAACCCGAACCTCTCCCTGGTTCTAAAAGGTTCAGTAATTTACAGTTCCTTAGGACAAGATGCTTCTTCTGGTATTAATGTCATGAACATCTTAAAATGTTATCAGACAACAATTGCTATCACAACTTTTAATTCTGTGTTTCTGTTTCAAATTTTCCTCAGTTCAATCAGAACCAAAAGTTAATGCCCGTTGGCTAATTTCCAGTGCATGCCTCCACAGAACAACTGCTGCCTTTAACTGGTGGAGAGATCAAGGCTTGAACTGACAAAAGACATCTGTATTTTGGAAAACAAATTAATGTTTATGTTTTAATTTATAAGTTCCTGGCTCTTTTATGGTTCCTGTTTTTCAAGTAATGTCTCTTTGGATCCCTAGCTGATGGAGAGTCAAAATGGAAAAGGCCCATGAGAGAATTATCACAATAGAACATCTGGTCTGCATTGGAAAAAGCTGAGAAAGATATTCAGCATCTCTGAGACTGAGAGGCAGCTATGAGGCAGTTTGAAAGTCAGTCTATGAAAAATCGTGCAGGTTGTGGCCACCTGGGCCAATCTAGTGTTGTTTTGGGAAGAGCTACTCTGCTCCTGAGCATCTGAATTTTAATCTCACTTCAGCACAGATACGAGAGAGCTGGGAGTGGTATGAAAGGTGTTTGCTTTCCATAATGTTAATCTGAGTCCCAGCATTGTCCTAATTCAAGTGTGCGGTTTTTGCCAGTCTCCCAAATTTCTTTTGAGCATGTAGGCTGGAGTCAAAAGACTTTCCCAGGGCTTTAGGTGTAGCCTTATAGGAAAATGGATGGAAAGGACTTTGTATATTTTTGGAAGAATGTTTTGCATCTTACTTTAAACTATTCCAGAAGGTAAAAGGACATTAGCTAGGCTGTGTATTGGCTCATGTACTGGTATGTCACTAATGACAAGGAGTTTTTGCTTTGAAATTGTTCCCATTTTCTGCAGTTACAGACTACAAGAAATGCAAAGAAATCATGAACCAACCAGGGCAGTAAGGGTACCTCTGGATTCAGAGGGAACAAACTCCTTCCACCACATGAAACTTTGGTCCTTTAAGTCATCATAGCTCATGCAGAACAGAAACAATTTGACATGTATAACAAGAAACATTGCAAATTGTTTGCCAAACAAAGACTTATACTGCAGATGGAAGAACTGATGAAAATTGTTTATAGATGGGGAACTAAATGTAGATTTTTCAAAAACAAGGTTGCTCTCTTCCTTGCCAAGACAAACAAATCTGATAGACCATCTCATTGCTTTAGGCTGCCTGAGGACCCACTGGAAAGTCTATGGACCTTTCTCCACAGAAAATTTGTGTTTTGTCAATACATAAGTGTATTGTCCACAGTTACACTGTGGCAGCTGCAGAGGAAGTGGAAGGTTCTCAGGAATACATTAGGGAGAACTGGATTTTTGGCTTCTGAAACAGTGTGGAGTGCTTTTGGAAACTTTGGAAGTTTATGAGATGGATGTTACTGCTACAAAAGGTTATCTGTGAGTTAAACATAATAGTAATTAATCTGTTATCTTTAGATCTTAACACTAACAACACAGTGAAATTGAGAATTCCTATCCTTTAGAATTGCAGTTTCCAAGATGCCTTCATTCCTGTGAAGGTACCCTGACCTGCACTTAGAGGTTTTCAGTGTTACCTTTGGAAATCTGTGCACAGATGTTTTTACAAGGCACTATGTAATCATCCCAAACAACTGGTTTTAATGGGTCAGTTATTTAGGAAAAGCATGTAATGAGAACATAAATACAATCCCTGATACTGACATAAAACATGTATTAGCAGAAAATACAGTTTGTATTTCCTTGATATATAGCAGACCCAGGAAAAATATAACTCCTCATGTTCTCAAAATTCTATCTAAACATATATATTGAGAGAGAGGGCCAGCAGCATCCTGGGCTCCATTAGGAAAATCATTGCTAGGAAGTCAAAGGAGGTGATTATTCCCCTTTACTCAGCACTAGTGAGGCTTCAGTGGAAGTACTGTGCCCAGTTTGGGGCTCCCCACAGCAGGAAAGACATGGACACACTGGAGTAGTGCAGGAAAGGGCCTTGAGGATGAATAAGAGGAGCATCTGTCCCATGGCTGCATAAAGGAGTTTTGAAGTTAACATTGTTGAAGATACACAAAACCCAACTGGGAAAGGGCCCGAGCACCCTGCCCTGTGTGGTTCAGCTTTGAGCTGGGCTTGGACTGAGTGATCCCCGGAGATGCTTCCAGACTGGGAATATTTGAGGCAGTTTGCTTATGTCTTGTCAGCATTTTAGCTGGAACTCGGCTGTGGAGGAATCCTAAGGAGAGCAAAGGCTGTGACCCTAGAAATTCATCCAGATGGCTGAGGCCCAGAAAAGGCATAATGGGAGCTGCTAAGTATTTTGAATGTCTCATCAGAGTGATATTTCACTTAAAAATACAAAATAGAAATGACTTGGGTCTCAATGACACTGAATACCCATAATGTTCTCTCACTTCAGCTGGACTGCAGATGGTAACAACCTCTCTCTATCTGAACATGCTTAATTTAGTTTAATCTTGCTCTATACAATCTTACCATATACTTTACTCTAGAAATTAATACTTGGTGCTTTATAGTGCAGAATTTATTTGTTGATTTGTTCCACATTTTCTTTCCTTAATTGTACTGATCTTAACAAACTACAATGTATTTTGATATACTTCAGTAATAAGCACATACTATGTCTCAAGGAGTTGAGAATATCATAATTTAAAATCAAAATATATAATTACATTGCATATTCTATGGCACTTAGTTTATAACTATTCTTACAGTACCTTCAGAATAAGAAGAAAGATGAAATTCAAAAAGGGCTTTCATAGTATAAAAGACACAAGCTTTATGTTGAAAGGCAAAGATGTTGGGGTTTTTTTAAATCAGCTGAATAGTGGTAGGAAGATTCACCTGTGGTTTTTCATCATGAAAATGCCAAGGAACTAACGTGAAGTACTGAGAATTCCCAGATTCTCCTTCTTTTGAAAATTCCTTGTCTTTTATATTGCCTATAACAAAACAGGAAAGCATGCTGGAAAACAAGTAATTGAGGAATGTTGCACAGGGAATTAGGAAATAAATAGATCATAAAGCATTTTACTTGATTTTGATTTTGCACTTCAGCAAGTGAAACAATAAGTAAATAACACTATCAATATATGGAGTCACATTGGGTCTGATAGACCGAGGCATAAATTTATAAGTAACACCAGTGATAATTATTAGGGGACATAAAATTTTGCTAGGGATGATCCCATCATGAAACCACAAAATTAGGACTTCAGGCAAAAATAACACATGAAGGTCAAATACACTTAGTCATAAGTTGCTGTCTCTGCCACCACTTTTCCCTGTCTTAATACTTTTACAGCCTCTCTCTTCTGCTTCAGGCTCCTCTGTCCTGTGTGGGATGGGGTTTTTGGTGGGGAGAGTTTTACTTTATATTGACACCTCTAGCAGCAGTTCCTACGTGTACTGGTTTCCTTTTATAAATGTGTAACCTATTATATCTCTCCAAGCCTGGCTGAGCTCCAAGTCACCCATTTCTCAGTAATACAGGAAATTAAATCTAATGTCTAATAAGCGTAGAGGCTTATGCAACCTTCATTCCCTGTAAAAAGTATTAAATAACATAATAATATAACCTTGTCTTTTGATAGCTAGAGAGTTGTGCACTTGGTTTTTATGTAGACCAAATTGGTTCTGCATTTGGGCTTAAGGAGTCTGGGATTATCCATTCCTTTTTGCAGATTTACTGAATATCACATCAAAATTCTCCTCTTGTTGAAGCATCCCCTGGAACTTTCACGTGTAGGGTTTGGTCCCTTTCTCCACTTCTCCCTGTGCTAGGAACCCCCTTTGTTCCCCACACACAGGCTGTGTTCCCCGTGGTCTCACCCTGGGGTGCTGCTGCTTTCTCATTCATTCTCTCCCTCCCAGGATTTTCCCCAGCCTGAGCAGATTTCTACCTGTTCCATCCTGTTTTCTGATAAAACCCACCACGGTTCTGTGTCAGTGGGAACAGCATTTTAAAATGCAGAACTCTGACTTTAAACCGTACAGTTTAGCAGTCATAATTTCCTGTATGTACCAGTTCAATAAGTGGATTTACACTGAATAATTTTAAGTTGTTACAGCCCTCTGAAACCATTTCTATCTCCCTGCTGTAATACATAAGGTGACATAAGGTCACTGATGCTGTGGAAATTGGTTTTGCAGTTGATATGCTAATTCAGCAAGAAATCACTTCTTGCAGAAATGCAAAGAAACAGCATTTAATGTAGTGCCATGCTACTTTGTTGGCATTTAGGAAAGAGATAATTAAAACATTCAAGGGAGTTCCAAGTCTCTGGAGAAAACACCATTTTGGAGATTTAAGGTAATTTTTGCCTCACAGCTTATTAGCTTCTTTTCTGAAAGCAAATCAGCTGAATGCAATGGACACAAAAGTAACATTTTCTTGTGCTGAAAAGAAGTAAGTAAGATATTTTTATAAACTCAGCTCAATATAAGAATAGACTTGGTTCAGTTTCTTCTGTGTCACTCACCCCATGTTTACAGGAACTGGTCCTGCAATTTTGTGGATGAAAACTTCCATCCAGATACATCCAGAGCCATTCCTGAGGCTCCACTATGCAACTCATTGCAATGGGGAACAAAATTATATTAATGGTGCCTAAGGAGAAAGAGAATCTCTGCACTCAAGATGAATAAGGGGTAGCCAATGTGTTGTTTTTTCAGAAACAATTAAGTTAAATTAAAACCAACAGTCAATCTCTAAGAATAATCACTAAGAGTTTGAAAACCTTATATTTTTTTCAAAACACTGCACATATACTAGGGAATTACAGAGCACAAAAAGTAAAATAATTGTGGTATTTACTGTATGACTATACCAAAGGAAAAAAAATTACCAGCATAAACTTTCTTCTTTGTGAGATGAAGAATAGACAAAATAAAATTGGGTTTCTAAGAAGCAATGTATTGTAAAAACTGTATTGTCATTGTAATGTTTTAAAAGATATTTTAATTTTATGATATAATAAAGAAAAAAGATTACATTTTACTCTCTGTTCTTTCATAAAGCAGGTAAATGCTGCTGTTTGCAGAGGAAGAACATCAGTTCCATCAAGATAGTGTCTGTTCTAGAGTGAAGGATGAACTCCACTGGAGATGAGTTGACTTTCTTCACTGCAGTGCTCAGTATTTCATTTTAGCAAGTCCGAGATTGGTCCAAGTCTTCGTCTTCTCCTCCACTTCATGGTAGTGCAAATACCAGGTTGTATGTAGTTACTTCCTGAAGAGATAGAAATAGAAAATGCATTTCAATGTTTTATTTCACGCTTCCCAAGCTTACTCAGACAGGCACACCCAGGGTGAATGTGCTGCACTTGGAGATCTTCTGTTATAAATTCTGGCTCCCCTCTGCTTTCCTGCTTTGCCCTTACAGCAGATGAAGTGTGCATTACAGGAACGCTCTGTAACCTCAACTGCAAAAGCTTCTGGGAATCTAATGGCCAACAGAGTGGAATTTAAATTTATTTTTGTTTGGTTTGTGTTTCAGCAAATATTTTAAAGATCCACCAGTTTATCTTTGTCAGAGATTATTTTTCTTCTGGCTTAGCTTGGACACGAATCTCACTGTTGAGTTTACATTTATGGAGTAGGACCCAAGGCTTTCTCGACGTGATTCTGACTTTGCAAATCTTGCTGTTTGGGATAGTTGTAAAAGTCATGTCTGCTTGTACAGCAACAACAGAACTTGGGTTCAGTTGCTAGTTAGTCAATCAAGAAGGAACAAAAGTGGTTTTGAATGCTGCCACTCCTTTTGGCTGACATGCAATAGAGTTGGTAAAAGCTGCAAGGCAACTGAGCACCCTAGTAATGGTATTTATACATTTTATTTCATAGATGGATTTTGAGGAATAATTTTTGAAATGTAGATATTTTACTCTGCTTCAGCAAATCGTGTGACTATAGCTGTTTTTCCAAAATGCCTGTTAGAGTTGCTTTTGTTGCCACTAGTCAAGTTCTCACTTCACGTAGTAATGTCCACAAGGTGGTGCCACAGCTAAGAAGTTAGCAAGAAATAAGACAAAAATAATTTGATAATTCTCCCTGCTTTTTGTAACTGACTAAAGTATCTGCATCATTAAAGAATAATAATTATTTCATAAGCATAATATCGCAGGTTTGCAAGCTTTTCTTTTAAACCACTTGTGTGAGCAGAGGTGGATCTGTCTGCTGAGTAGGAGCAACACCCACACACCTGTGATCATCCCAAATCCTGTACAAGGATGAAGAGGCAGCTCAGGGTGAAGCAGCCAGGCTGATGAAGAGCTGTGTATTTCCTAGCAGGGTTGTCTGTGCAAACACTGGGCCCCGTGGATGTGTCTGATGTTTGTCTAGATCACTTCAGCAGGAGTCAGCCCGAGTCCTGACAAGCTCATTCTTCAGCCAAGACACCTTCCACTTACCCTAGAGTGGCTATGGCACATCAGACCCTAATTTCCTGAGTTTTTTCTACACCAGGGATAGCCAGGCTCCCTGTCCTATGATAATGCATTGTTGACTGTTAATTCCAAAGGGATATAAAGTGCTTACAGAGGGACCTGCTATGAGAGCAACAGGATTAGTGTGTACAGGTAAACTTAGTAGTAGACTTTTTTCTTCAATCCTAGTTAAAAATGCAGCCATCCCAAACTGTATGATCAAGTTTACAAGGATCTTTCTACATAAGATCAGACTAGAGAAAGTAAAAGGCAGTAACAAGGGAGTGTGAGATCGCCAATGTGCCATCCAGTACAGAAAAGACAATATAACCTACAGGAAAGAGTTGTTTGTGTGGATCTGAATGACTGCACTGTTTTATAGCAGACATGTATGTCCCAGAAGAGCTGAACTGCAGAAGGATTTGGCTATTCCTCTTGGATGGTGTGTGTTAGTTCTTCAGCTACTCTTGGCCATGTGGTGCTTCTTGCACCCATGCTCTGCTCCCCTCAGTGACCTCTGCAATCCAGGTATGCATGCTAGCAGAAGGAATACTCCCTATGAGCTTCTGAAATGAGAAATTAAGTTTGAATCATTTATTCATCACATTATTTTATATCAAAAGCAGCAAGAAAAAGGAATAATTTAAAATACTATTCAGACAAGCACTGCATTGACTTGCTTCCAGCTAGAAACTCTCCTTGGTATGGTAGGCCTGTATCAGAAAGAGAAAAATAACAGGGTTTTCCTAATATGTTCCCTCTAAGTTGTTACATTATCATTTCAAAACATACTAAAATCCTGTTGGCTTGTAGAAGACTCGGTGGAAATTATATATACCCAAGAAAGATGGTTTATGTCCCAGTTAAAATGCAGAATGAGAGTTGGAGGCTTATTGAGTCCAGTTCTAAAAGTTGTCAAATAACACAACTACCACATCTTTTTCTTTTTTTTCCAAGGATCTTATCCATAAATTATATTTTAGAGTGGTTTGCAGTATTTAAAAACTTTATATTGGTTTTAACATCTGTTTGGGAGTCAGAATCTTAGAACTAACTAAAAGTATAAAGTCTGAACATGTCAAATAGATTTCATTTCTGAGTCATTCTGTTCAGTTAGTTCGGCTGACTGAATCATGACAGTGACATTGTCAGAGTATTCCTGTGAGATTGTTCTGAGTGTATGGCTACAATGTGTCCTGCAATTAAAATGCCATATTTCTGGTTCAGTTTGAACTTTGCTTTTTCTTTGACTTTGCAAAATTGCTTTCAAAAAGTGTTTACTTTTCAGGTATTTTGCACAGAGAAAAAGTGATACTCTATCTTAAAATGAGTAAAGGACAGAGTATCTAAGATCATATATCTGAGTCTCCACCATATGTAACCCCCAGGTATGCATTATTTTAGTAATTTAACAACCGAATTTAAATC
This sequence comes from Atrichornis clamosus, assembly GCA_013400975.1. Lineage (NCBI taxonomy): Eukaryota > Metazoa > Chordata > Aves > Passeriformes > Menuridae > Atrichornis > Atrichornis clamosus. The sequence goes on along the minus strand of WBMZ01016497.1, from coordinate 15,793 downwards.
CTGAACACTTTCCCTTGTGATATTTGCAGTGGTTTTGTGCTCTTGTTGGAAATCCCATAAGTACTTTTAAAAGATCAAAACTATTTTTCATCTGAGCCTGATTTTCTCATTTCCCGTTTAGGCGATCATGAACAAAACGTGCTTCAGCTCTATGCCTAAATCTTACTAGAAGGAGGTAACTTGCAGTACTGTAAGTCAGGAGTCACTGTGAGCACGGCTCAGAAATCCTCCTGCAGATGCACAGCGTTCACCGGAAACAATTGAGAATGGCAGTGGTATCCTGCAGGATGTGTGCGACGCGCTCAGCTGGGAGTTGATTTACACAGGGCTGCATTATAGATTATACATTCTGGTAATTGTGGTATTGTTATTGCTGGGCTATATCTAAGCACAGGAAATCCATATAAGCACATTTGAAGTGATAACATCCACTCCTGTTTAAAAAGCAATATTTTATTCTCATACGTAGTACAGCATTTGCAAGAGAAGGACAATTTCCTAACTAGCACTTAGCAAGACTTTTAGGAAAAAAAAGCTGACTCATTGTGGGAAGCCCATAACCAGCATTTACAAGTAAGTCCACATAAACTCTTATTCTTAATCACTTTAATTCTACTTTTTTTTTCAGTATGGACTAATCCAAGATGAGGAAGGAGACAATGCATTGCCAGCTGAAAACACGAGAAGGATCGAAATAAGTTTTCAGTGTGCCATCGAAACCACAGTGCTAGGTTTCTGTTAAAGAGAATGAGTAATACCATTCTAGCCGTGAAGATTGCTGTGAGTTGGTAATAATTCCATCTAACTGATAGGGCAGATTATGTATTCTGCAAGAAAATAAATTATCCCAACTAAAATATTGCCCTATTTCTTCAGCTCAATAGGAAAAGCCACCCACCGTACACACTTAGCTGACGTCCCTTTATGCTTGCTTGTCTAACATTAGGATTCAGGAACAGGTCTATTCTCCATCCAACATCCCCAACCCAGTCTTGCTCAGGAACATGTTGGCTCTGACCTGGGCATGGAAAGAGGCATCTGTTCCTGCTGCTGCTCTCAGGATGTGGGATGTGGGTTCATCCTCAGCTCTGCAGCTGGAGACAGCGTGTGTTTAGGCCCCTCTCAGAGCTTCTCTCCCCATTTCTCTTTAACTCTAGACTTCAGACCTATTTATGCACCCAGGGAAATTACTGATCAAGCCAGGGCTCTCCCAGATTAGCCTCCTGGAGGAGAATATGGATCTGTCCATATCCTCCATAGCCATTTCAGATTTTGTGTGCCAGCCTATTCTCCACAGACAACACAAACTGACAAAACATAAATAACATATTGTGCATGCTGTGCCTATTTCTTGCTTTGTTTTGCCGGGGAAAATAGATTAAAATTGGTATTCCCTCTAGTTCCTCCAATAATAGAAAATTACCATGGAAGAGAAAATCAGACAAAGATTTAAGTTAATGGAATAATTAGAGGAGAACATACAGATGTTCTCTGAAAAGGCCTTCCAGCTAAACAGGGGTATTTTTAATACTATGAACAATTCTTGCCTGCATTAATACATGAGAAAAGTAACAGTAGAACTGTGAAACAAATGAATACATAAAAAAAACCAACCTCTGGACCATGGCAAAATCTATATCCATACTTGCAATATTATTGCAGATCGATAATAGCATGCTATACTGTATACATTGATTTCTTGAAATGATAGTTATGAGTGAGGTCCTACACAGAGACTGCAACATATAATAAAAGACTGACCTACTAACAGGTGTAATAGTGATCTGATAGACACATACATAAAAGCCTAATGATTTGCTTCACAATTTCATGAAAAACTTCTTACTGTCTTCTGTCTATATTATTTAACATTAAGAATACATTTGCCTTTATAAATTTATAAATGTTACTGGTCTGAAATTTTTGTGCTGACAGTCTAACACTGAACAGGTTTTGTCAGATCTCATATCAAAATTCTAAAATAATAATGCTGCTGATGCTTCTTAATATGCCTTTGCATTGGGGTAGCCTCATTATAATCTTCTTTTGGAAGTGTCACCTGCTTAAGTAATCTTTGATTTACAAGATAATACTAAGATATGTTTAATTTTAATTAAGATCTTTACTATGTTTCTAAATAGGAATCTCTGTCCCTAATTTAAACTTGTAATACCCTGTTTAACAAAGGAGCAGCTTCAACCATACTGAGAGTTCTTGTGCAAGTTTTCACAGTTGGTTGCTGGGATCAGAGCTGTAAAAACAAAGATCAGGTGAAGATCCCTTCTTGGAACACACTGGGATATGAGCCTGTCGTGGTTTTGCTAGACCTGGTTTTTGGTAACGGGGGGGCTGCAGGGGTGGCTTCTGTGAGGGGTGGCTCTATTTTTATTTGTAGTTCATAAGTCTACTTATTAAATAGATGAATAATAACTTTAATATAATTAAATATATTTGTGTTTTTGTGTGTCACTGGACACACGAAACAGCACATTACATGTCTGCAGTGTGTGTGAGTCTTCCTGCAGCACATTCAGGTGTTGGCTTTCATTAGGCAGTAAGACATATTGCCTGCAAAAATATCACAGAACTTGAAAAGGAGACTCTAATTTCACGTGGAAAATGTATTTCATCCCTCTCTTGACATGACATCGAAATCAGTGTGTCCTTGATTGTGACTATGGAAATGAAAATACCAGGCTCTACCTGCCAACTGGCTTGGGACATTCAGAGGAAATTGTGTAAGTTGCTTTAGTCTCTTTATTTTGCCTTGTCTGAAATCTGTCTGATTTTTGTTTGAGTCTATGAGAGCAATTTTTAGTGGAAATGTCTACACTTCAGTTGAAGTGCTCTAGCAAGCTTCCTGATCTCACTTCTCGAAGCACACCTGAGATGCCTTTAGGTCTTACATACTTGGTTTAAATATCTAAAGGTAAGAGCCCCTTAAGCATCAGAAGGCAGAAAGTTTAAAGATCAGGCTGAGCCAATCCTCCTGCATTTACTTCTTCAATAAATCTGTCAGGACACTGACCAGCTGTGCTGCCAGATGTGCTCCTCCACGTTTTGGGTAAGTAATCACTTGGGCCTGGGATCTACTGTACAAGCTATGCCTGAACCCATTTGCAATTATTTTAGGTGACACAACTAAAGTGGTCAGCATAAGCTTAGAAGACTTTATCCAGCACTTTGTCAGCGTGCCAGAAGAAATTTCTTAGGATTCAGAGTCTAAGATTTCATTTCAATTAATTGTCAGGATGATGAATATTATTTATTCCACACTAAGAATCTTTTTAATCTAAAACATAGTCAGAGAGCATCAATGCAGGCAAAATTATCTTTCTTCCTACATAGAAACCCATCTAGATTTAATCCAGTTTGCTCTCCTGTCTCTAAATTTGGTCTGCAAGGGTAACAGGAATGGAGACTGCAGCTGGCCTAGGATTCCCTTGCACTTGAACCTGATATAATTAGGCAAGTGTATATAATACTAACAAAATTATTATAGACAGCAGTATGATGAACTGAAACTCCTCAAAGTTGTTAAATTCTGTCTAGTTTGGAAAAGGAGCTGTATCAGGCAGATCCTCAGCGAGGCAATGGAGCCCAGTGGGCAGTGCTGGACAGGGATTGAGAAATCTGGGTTCTCTTCCAAAGTCTCCTGACTTTTAAACGACCTTGAGCTGTCACTTCTCTGTGCTTTGGTTTCACTGTCTGTATGAGCAGGATAATAATCCTCTACAATGGTTTCAGAGTTGCTGAAGGGAGAATCTGTGTCAACACAACGTTTCTTGCACTAGCCTGAGCTAGATGCAGCTATGGTTAAAGGTAGCCAGGATTTGGTCCATTCCTCATCTATTCCAGAAAATCTGGGAAATTTTTGTTGTTAGACCTCTTGCTTTCAGTTGTCTGTCAAAACACATTTTCATGTTAAAGGTCTTTCTTATCTTTCAGACCATTACAAAATATCTTCAGAAAATGTCATATTATTTGGTTACACATAAATACTCACAGTTCATATTCCTATTACTGGGAACTGCAAAGTGCCTCTCAGGATCATAGAAATGATAACTTAACATGGATACTGTATCTTTGACCTAAAAAAGAAAAGAGTTTTGCAATATTATAATTAACATCTCTGGAGAAAAAAAATTATCAGTTAGTTTATAAGATATTTCGATTGGACTTTTAGTTTGAAACATTCTCTTTGCAACAAAAAAAAAATTTTTTTTTTAATTATGTCTTCATTTTTACATATTTTGTACTAATATACAACTACAAGCTCTGTGCACAAAAAAGAACAGTCTACTTTCAAAACTGCTGAATGCTTTGACCTCAAGGGCATAGAAACTGTTGACTCATTGTTTTTACTGCATATAATATTAGTCCTTTGTCACATCCAGGGAATGACATCATCTTCTTCATTGTTAGCAGCAGGTTTGAATAACACAAAAAGTGCAGCAGTAGTTGTCTGCTGTGTTTGTTCTTAATAAATGAATGAATATCTGGTACCAAGAATCAGATTAGGGCTTTTGAGTAACATTTAGAACAAGTTTGTGCCCAGACCCTGCGAAGAGCTTTGCTCCTGGCCACCATCTGCAGGGCAGTGGAGCTGGCAGGAGCACGGAGCCTGCAGAGGGAACATCGCTGATGGTTCTGGCTGCTCAGAAGTGATAAGAGGAGGCAGGAAAGAAGAGACTAAGCACAGAATGAAACAGATCTGTTCTTCAAGGTCAGCTTAGAAAAAGGAATCCCTGCACTTCTGTGAATCATACTTCTCTGGAATCCAAAATTATGAAAAGTAATTTTCTGAAAAGAAGTCATCTCGAGGACATGCAAACAAAATGGGAACTGATTATCTTCAAAATGCAGCAGGATAAGTATTTCATCCATTCCAAATCTGTATTCATGTCTATTAGTCTTCTATTCCCTATAACCTAAGTGTCTGTGTCCTAGTCGCAAAGAGTAATTTCCTATCAGAAGTATTTGGTTTCTCCTGCTTCGTGGAAGAGGAATACATCATTATTGAGAGTAATCAGGCTGGTGGAAGTCTTCTTTGAGGTGATAAGCCACCTTCTTCTATAAGGTTCTTCAGAATTCCTTCATGCAAAGAAAATTTTAAGCGTTTCTTCCTGAACAATAAATTTTCCCAGCGAAACAGAGTTTACTCAGGGAGAGATTCCTTGAGAGTCTGATAAAATGCCAAATCCTAATCTGTCTGCATTACAAACTGCCTTTAAGTTTTCCCAGAAAAATGTGATTATTTAACTATAAAATTATACCTTTGTGGTTCCAAAAATATTTATGCTGAAGATAAGTTCCTGTGTTGAGAGAATGAGTCAAACTGGACTTTGAAAAACTGAAATCCATACAGCTGAGAGAGAAGCCCTGAGGCAGCAGACTGGGAAAGCTGGAGGCAACGGGTTAAGGAATCCAGGATTGCTTAATCACAGAGGTCCACATACCAAGAGTGGACTCAGGCAACGGCTACATACATGGAAATACTTTCTAGAATGCCAGAGCTAATAAAGAAAAAACAAGCCACTCTCTAAAAGATCCAATTCAGACCTGTTGACTTGGAAGTAACAGAGATGTAATATAGTGACCTCTTCACATCGTGCAGGTAGAGAGAGCAGGTTTGAGCAGGTGCATCTATCCCAATTCCTAACCGAAATTTATATCCCAATTTTCAAACTTATCTGTTATGAGAAGTTAAAAATGTTATGCATTTTTCTTTATATTTCATATGCTTTTGCCATGTGAAGCCTTTTCTCAGTCTTCTGTTCCAGTCCAGAGTTCATCTTCAATCAACATTTCCTAAAGGTCTCAAGTAGCATGAATTTTGGTGATGCCAAATCACTTGATTTTCCCTTGCCCTGTTTTGAAGAGGCTTTACTTGGACAAAAGCAATAATGCCAGCCATTTCCCTTCATCCCTTAAAATTACTGGCCACCTCTAAAGAGCTTGGCCTCTCTTTTATGTCACTTTCTGACAACTCATTTGAGTTGAACAGGTTGCCGTGGCCAAATTAAATGCTTGGGAAATGGACCATACAATTAATTTGCAATAGTAAGTTGTCTCAGCATCATTTCTCTTCCTCTCAAGGGGAATGCTGGCTCAAGCAAAAGAAAAGATTAACGTAATAAAAATATTCTAAAGACATCCTGTTAATTGTCCCAAGCTCAGATGGTATTGCCTATTCTTCTGTTGTGCACAGCCAGCAAACAGTGTAAAATCCAGAATTCCTTCCCACCATGAAAGCAGAGCTTCAGTGCTACAGGATAATCCCTGCCTTTCTGGAAAGCAGATTAAAATGTGTGGCAGAGCTTTGCTTTGGGTTTTAGAGGTGAGCTCAGATTTTCCCCATTTATGAATATAATAATAGGACTTGTCATAATTTAGACACATCAGTAACTTTAGCCGAGAGAATAAAGGTTTGTGAACAAAGGGAAAATTGGCAAGTAAAATAAGAGCAAATTTTGGGGAAAAGGAATTTTTTTTTCTCTGAATATGCAAATAAGGTCTCCCGTGTTTGTTTGGGGACCGTAAATACTTGAGGTTTTCAATTCAGGCAAAACAGAAGCTTCATTTACAACTATATTTGCAGTGTTGACCTTGAATATCACATTAAGTGACAGCAAATCTCATAGGAAAACAATATATCAAATAAAAACTTGGAAATGTTCACAAGTGACTGAGTGAAGCAAAGCTTGCAGAAGAGTTAAATGAAACAAGAGGCTGTAATTCTCTATTTGCTCTAAAATGTCCTTTTCCCAACAAAGTCTGATTTTTGCTTATATGAAAATAGTCATGAAATATGTAAGAAAACACAGAATGTTGTTTGCTTCAGTTCCTGTAAACTAGTCAGGCTGAATGATGAGTCTTCCTGTAAGTGGGAGCACTACTGAATATTATGCATGAAACCCTGTTCCTCCCCTCATAAACAGCTCGAGCTTTGCCTATGTATCAATGCAGAAAAATAAGTATTGACTTATTCACAAATTACTTTTTAGGCACTGGATTCCCAGAAATATGTTTGTGTAACAGCATCTAGAAGCAAATGAATGTGTTAATAACCAGTTTTTCTTTCATTTTATGGCCTTGAAGACACTTTGATCTTATAAAATGATGTTTGTCATCTCAGCTCTGGGGCTCATTTCCTACCTCTTCTTCTAAAATGAATTTTTGACATGACTTCAATATGCCCCATTTCATTTTATTTCATACTGCCAATTAAGATGTTTCTTAATATTTTATCAAACAAACATGTTCCTTACAAGATGCTAACTTATTCTTGGTTTTTTATTTTTTTTCATGTGTCCTTCCAAAATGAAATATTTTGGATGTGGTACAGTTTGTTCACATGTCAAACATGGATTTTTTAATTCTGTCATTCTTCAGAACAGTAAGGAGATAAAATAAATCAGATGTTTTATCTGATTGTACTTTGATCAGGTTTTTCTCTGTTCTCAAAAAGAACAGCATGGAGCTTCACTTACTCCACAAAAAGCATTTTTAGCTTTGAAAATATTTTAAAGATACCTCAGCAAAGTCAGACCCTACACTTACAGTTCTACTCATCTTAAAAAAAGCCTCTCATTGCTTTACCATGGTCATATCTGACCATTTAGAATCTGCTGGTATTTAATCTCCACTACATGAATTGGGAAAAACTTATTAGTAAGAGCCAAAATTCAGCAGAATTTCACTCACTGTAATACTTCTTACCACTCTCCATAACTGACATGTGTGTGTGATGCAAAATGTTTATAATTGTGCTTCTTGAAACACGGCAATCTAGGAGATACTGACCCTGTGTGTGACACAGGTGGGAGATGTGCGTGAGCCTTCCCATCAGGGAATTTTGCTGGGTTTGAAGGATAAATTGAAACAAAAAATGTTAGTGATTAAGTTCATGGCAGCCATGGAAGTCTAAAGGTCGTGGGAGGGCTTGTGGTTTTTAACTGAAAAGGCAGAAAAGGTTGTGGGCAAGCAAGACCGTGATTCTGTCCTCCTTGTATGATACCCTTGCTATAGGCAGAGGATGTTGCAGGTGTGTTCTGAACATTAAGTAATCCAAGAAAACAATAGGACTGTAAAAATCCAAAAGTTAGACTTCAACTATTTTCCAACTCCTTTATTACCCTCTCAAATTATACTGCAAAAATCCAGAGCCTAAACCTGTGGGAAATCTCTGAAGAAAAGTCTGAGGAAAACATTCTTCAAAATAATTTACCATTTAGTTTCCTCAGTATGGTAGAAACTAGATATAGCTGTTCTGGCTCCCCTCAGTCCTTCCATTTACAGAAGGTACCCAATAACATATAAACCTTTTGAAACATTTGGGAGACTTCTCAGTGCTCCGAGGGAGCTGGTGTTCTCAGTATTTATGGTACATACCCAAAATGATTTCTCTCTCTTAGTGTCTCTAGTGCAAAATCATTACATTGCCAGAAATAAATCAAGTCTAACTTGTGGGGAAAAAAACTGGATTCGTCGTGTGTTTCATATTGTACCATTATGAAAATGGTATATTAAATTCAAATACTTCAATTGTACCATTAGATGTTGTCATTATGTGGCTGGCTAATTGATAGGTTTTTCAAATGGACATTATAATTTTAGACCTCTTAGAAGCATCCATATGAAGAATTTCCAGACTTCAGAGAAGTAAACTGGGTGTTAGGAAGGGAAAACATGTACTGAGAATATTTCCTAAAGCATGTCACTTAAAAATCATTACATAACTGCCGTGTGCATTCCAGGACTTGGTGCAGTCTATTTTTAATACCGGTATGAAAGAACTTCCTGCTACTTTTTCTCTTTGAAAGCTGCTTTGTGCCTCATTAGATCATGTTGTCAGGCCAATTTTTCTGCTATCCTTAAACCTCATTTTTTCCTGCTTTAAAAAAAAAAAAAGTGAAACTGTATCAGAAGGAAGAAGGTGCTGAGCATAAGATACCTTCAAGTGTAAAGTACATTGTGTAAGTGTTGCAGTGGGCCCAGAACTAAGCACTCCCAGCTCAGGCCTGGTATTAAACCCAAAAAGAAATCTAATCATAACAAACACATGCATATTTAAGAAAGGCAAAAGAATTTGTATGCCGAGCAACAGCACCCAGCAAAAATTTTCAACTTTCTGTTTATGGAAACAGATTTTTTTTTAAATTTAGAGTAGTTTTAATTTCGTGCTGTTCTCCAGGGTTATCACAGATCACTATTTTGACCATAATTTGGGTAATCTAGACCATTAACATGAAGCATTTTGCTTAAATGCTACCAAAATTCTTCAAACATAGGCTATGCAAGATATTTCAGAATATTTTAATTGCAGAGAAAATTTACAGCATTAGTGTAGTTTTGCTGTTAAAATCCCAGACAGATTGATAGAGATGAGGTGGCCACAGGGACCACCATTTTCACCTCCTCTGACTTCCTGCAAAACAAAGGCCACAGGACTTCCTGAATTCATTTCTTTTCAAGCTAGAACATATCTTTTAGTCAATGGTACAGTCAAGTGACAGACAACCCACTAAATCTGCTAGAAGTATTAATTTTATAGACAAAAAATATTTGTACTTGCAAATTAACTGGCAGTTCCTTGTAGATTAGAAAGGACTTCTGTGACTCTCTTGCTTTCATCCCTAGCAGAGGAATGGGATGACAATTTTCGATGCCAAATAACACTCCTTGGTAATTGCTGTAACTCTGGCTGTGAACCTGCTCTGGAATTCTCTGGCAGGGAAGCACTGGAGTGTGTCAGTCAGAGGACTGGAACAGGTAATACCCTCAGCTGCCCTCCCTGCTCCGACATCCATCGCTGGTGCCATGAAACAGAGCTTTCAACATAGGGAGCAGCTCCTGAGCTGCCTTAGTTTTCAATTTGGCATGTGAAGGCAAACAGTCAACTGCGGGAGGTGTGGAACACTTTTGGGGGCAGTTAGGTTATGCTTTCCCTGAGGCTTGTGATGGTAAACTGCACCAATGAGGGTCTGGGGAGGAGGGCACCTGCTCTGCTCCATAAATTTAATCCATCAGCACATGTGGAGCAGAGCCGGGATATTTAAGAACCCCAAAGCTAACAAAATATTTGGACTTTCCTTTCTGTTGCTTTGGCATTCTCACACCAGAAGCAATTCCTTTCCCCCTTCCCTCTGCTGTCTCTATAAAATTTCATCCTCACAGAATACTTTTGGATCATTTCTGCTCTTCTGTAGATCTTTCAAGCTCTTTGTATCGCCAACGAAATTGGTCCAGCCCTCAATCCCAGTGCTCCCAGTCTCAGTTGAGCACACTCCCCTCTCCCTCTTCACATCAGAACCCTCTGGATTTATTTTCCTTTATTTTCATTTTTATTTTCAGAGGAAATATCTTCACTCAAAAATGTGACACCTGACTAATTCTGTTTATTTCAACAAAGTTTTTATTAAGAAATTCATTGCAGGTCACTTAAAAGTCTTCCATATTTAGGCCAAAGTCATTAAACTGCTCTGCTTAACCTTATCCAGTGCTTCATAATAACATCTTGTTTTCAGTTGCTTGTCACTGTTTGGGCTGGTATTTTCCAAGCCAAGCATCTGCCTCAGGTTTAATTTTTGGCAGTTGCCAGCTAAACCACTGTAGTAATTTTCAAGAACAAGGTTAAAAAAATATTTTGCCTATATTAAAAAATAATAATCTGGTTGCTTCATTCAGAAGTGTTGGTATCCCCATTACAGAAGGAATTTGAAATGGAACACCATCACTGGTCTAGTTTCACCCATGTACCTTTTAAGCAGCAATTTGGAATTTGGCAGCAGTGCTGCTGTGGTTTCACAGATGTGCATCCAAATGTAAAAAAGTCGTAAGACTTGAAAAAAAAAAATCTCAGTTTGCATGTGATAAGTTAAGAATTGTTCTCTTTTGGCAGCTAAATTTTCCAAAGGCCATCCCAAGCTGACAGATCCCACTCCGTGTTCGGCAGCTGCAGGAACCACGAGCTGCCTTTTCACGGAGCAGCCGGGTACGGGCTGTGCCTGAGGCTGTGGGGACCATGAGTGCTCCTCTGCAGTTTCTCCCCCTCCCACCCGTGAGATCTGGGTGCCCCTCCTGTGTGCATCACCTGCCTTTCTCCTGCTGCTGCTGAGAAAAGGAGGATGGGTCACAAAGATGGAAGAGTTTGGGAGGAGGCTTGCAACCAGCAGAGCGAGGGAGGGAGCAGAAAGTGAGAGGAAAGAAGAGATGAAGACAGCAGATTCCAAGGAGGCAACTATTACCGAGTAATAATAATTCTTCTAGGGCATCATGGGCAGAAATCAGTTGTGGAAGCATTTCTGAATGACTAGGGAAAAGACTACACATATTTACAAAAAGAGATTCTGCTAGGCAGTGGAAAAGAGTATGGTATATTGGGTAAGGAGGTTAATAAGCCTAATGGAGATAAAGATAAGATGCCAGAGAAAATAATTAAGAAAAATTAAGAGGGTGGATGCGCAGAAGAAGGAAAGGAAACTAGGAGGTGAAAATAGAGTGTGAAGTGTGTAAGAAGGCAGGAGCTGGGGAATGGAAAGCTGGATAAACACAGTGTGGAAGAGAAAGAGCTGGGAGTTATCTTAAAACAGCACAGGGGAGAAAGAGAAGACAGGAGCCAGGCAGAAGAAAGAGCATCCAGGGAAAGAAGGGGTGTGAGTACTGACTGAATTCTGCAAATAGGCTGATTTTTGAGACAGACATAAATGCAAATTGTGATTTCTCTGTCATGGTAAAGGAATAGGAATCAGGTATGACTAGCATCTATAGCCACATTTTTTTTTCTTGTTAGAGATCTTTATCGAATATTCTGGTTCTCGAGCCAGAGCCCTGAAGTTAAGGTGACCGCATGTCATTATCTGTTTATTTTTCAGACTTCCTCTCTCTGATTTTATTAACAAACATTCAAGTGCCTAAAGTACAATATACGGCTTTTTTAACCTCAGTAAAAAATATTTCTGCAAAATACATTTGAAAATGCTACAAGTAATTTTGAAATTATAAGTGGGGCTGCCAGCAGTGTCTCTCACTGGCAGAGCAAAGCCAGGCCCCGCATTCGGCTCGATGGCGTTTCACTGTGGGTGTTTGCCATCTAAAAGGGCTTGGACCATCCCACGGTAATTCATTACAGGGGTCAGCAGCACTGCCTTTGCAGTTTTACCTCCCAGGGGCCAGGAACACCACCTGGAGACACGGGAAGAGACAGTGGGTGAGGGCTGAGTGCTGCCCACGGGCAGGGCGGAGGTGGAGGTCACTGAGCAGGAGCCAGGGAGGGCAGTGGGGGGGTGTCCTGCCCCATGGCACAGCTGGAGCTGCAGAGACACCAGTTACACTCCTCCAGTGGCAAAGTAGGGGGAAACACTGACATTTGCCCCTAACGTGGAGATTCAGCTTGCAAGCATTTGCCAGTTATGTTAAAGAAGTTCCAACTTTTTAAAATATAAATGGTAAATGCTTCCCCATAAACAGCATGTTTGTTCTGTCACATTCTCTGCAAGCTGAAAGCAAGCCTTGCAGAGCTGAGCTTTACTTTCCTTTTGAGAATGAAAGCAGCACTGCTGTCAGAAGATTGAGTTGTTGGTGTGTATCAGGTGATAGGAAAAATTACTCAGAAACTGCACATGATCTGACATACTTTTTTTTACATACTTGGGATCTGCAAGTGTTGGTTTGCTGTCTGTGTATCTGTTTGTCATACTGATAGCTTAAACCCACATATTCCACTCCTAATAGCTCCTAGGGGTAAGGTTGCTGTTAATACTTGGTTCCTCCTAAAGATTAAACAGAGCTAAAGGTTGGTACATTGACCTATTGCTTCTTGAGGCAGATCTCTGTTCAAATCCTGACCTATGACCCAGCTAAAAATGTGTTCAATCTTTTCTTAATTTGTAATAGATACTTGTGTACATTACAAAACCGTCTTGCAATTTGGCAAATTAAGTTGTCTGTGGTTAGCTCTGGAATTGCAGAGATATTGCAGTGCACTGCAGCATTGCCTAATGAGGTTCCCCAGACTTTCCTTACTCGAGTGAGTAACAGCAATTCTTATCTCTAGCAAGCATCAGATTCATCCCGTTTTTGAGAAAAGCATTAGTATCAAATACACGATGGGCATGTTATGCCTTGTGGCTGCAATGTTGTTTCAATTAACTTCTCTGAATATACCACAATGAAAAGTGTCAGCTTTTTGCCTCAGAGGCCTATAATTAGATTAAATGAATACTGTTAATTATCTACTACCTTCTTTACACAAAACAGTATGTTTCCATAAATTAAAAAGCTTGTACAGGAAGGAAATTGTTGTTCACTCCAATACATGCATACAGTGCTGGACTGTGAATACTGTGACTGTATCAGTGTAGCACAGCTCTTTGTCTGCAGCCCTTATTTTACAGGAGTTAAAACAAATTACATCTGAAAAACCCATAGACATCACACTATTTAAAGCATATACGTTGGTGCAAGGAGGTGATATTTCTAAATGTTACAGTGCTCATGAAACAAATATACTTTTCTCTTTAACAGATGTTCTCTATAAAATTCCCTTAGAGAGATTAAATACAGCTTTGTTTGTGTACCTACAGTCACACCCTCAAGGACTATGTTATGTACAGGGAGAAAACTGCTTTTTCTAGCAGAGTGTACTTCTCCTTTCAGAAAATTTTTAAAAATCCATTCTGTAGGAAGTATTTACAATTAACAGCTTGGTTTCCAGGCCTGTGCATATTCCAGCTAGTGTGGACTGAAAATCTCCTCTGCCTGTTCTCCAGCATTACCAGATACAAGCAAAAGTTCCTGACCGATCAATTCGCTCCCATCCTGGCATGCCTGACTTGGAACTGCAGATTTTCAAATGGTGGTACATCACCTCTGGGGTAACATATCTGAAGCAGAAAGTGCTCTTTTTGATTTGACAAAGTGTATCCCAATGTCCCTATTTCCATCAGAATAGATGTTAATAACTTCAGGCCTGAACATGCGATCCTCCCTCACTAGAAAATTACAATTAACTTTACCAGAAGCCCTCGTTCCGGCCTGCAATATACTCTGCATATAAATGTGAGCTGTACCCAGGATTGCTCTTGTGTTTCATTAAGGTCAAACCCTGAAAAGCTTTTGAATACTCAGTGTTTCTACAGGGCATCGCATTTTATTATGGTTTGTGCTGTGTGAGTATCTTTTCCTTTAAATGTTCATTAGTTCCGTGTATGAAAGTGTTCATTAAAATATCATTGTGCTGGTAATAATCTTAATATTGAGGAGTGAAGAGAACTGTGTTGCAATATAAATGCTGCTCCGTTTCCTGCTCTCAGGGTGTAACAGGAGAAAGAAAGACCATCTTGATAGGCACTATCTGCTGAAGGAAAACTTTCGAAGGAGCTGTGAATTGACTTTAACCTTTTAGTGGCTGCACTGTGAAGAAAATGTTTCAAGCTTCCTACCCAGAACTAGGCTTCTTTAATTTAAAAGACTGATAAATGCTAGTGGCCCTTATAATTACTGCTACAAATATCAGAAAACAGTTACAGAGGAACAAAGAAATGCAACTGGAAACATGGTTCAGTGGTCTTGTACTTCCCTGAAAAGCTGATTATACTTTTGGCTGATTCAGTTTCTTTCAGAGGGAATTTACCCTTTCTGGCAGTTTGAGTCTGGTTGCACTAACGGCACAAAATGCATCTGGGGATGAGGAAATTAGCTCGAGGTCCTGTGTGTGTCAAACTGAATTTTGCCGCCGAGCTCTAGATATTGTCTTTTAGCCCCTCAGTGCCCCTTGTTTTGTCAGATTCAGAAGCCATTTTAACACTAGTTTAAAAATAGAGCCATTTCATTTGTGCTTTTGCAGGTGCCTTGCCCAATTCCCTGCTTTCCCTGCATGACTTATCTTGTAGGATAAGCACTAATGAAAGGTCAAGGTTATTCTGAAGTATCCAACATAGGAGAGTTCTCGTCCTCGTAGATCCTTAAGCTGAACTTCGCACAATTACAACTGATACTGTGCTGAAAGGTAATTCAAACAGGGAAAAAGTACCAAGTGACAAGCAGGAACCTTTGGCACTGTAAAATGTCCCTGGTGATTTGTACTTAGTGCTTCTTCAAAACGCAGAAGCCATTTTACCACTCAGAGCCAAGGCAGAAGTGAATTATTATTTATTTTCTGGTGAGGCTCTGTAAATTAGGGCTGCAGAGCAAGGCTTGGCACATCAAACTCTCAGAAATGTGCCATGTACTTTACATCCGAAGAAAATTTCCTCACCTCTGTGACACAGAAACCAAGAAACGTGGTTTTTTCCTCCCCCCTCTTTCGCCTGTCTGATTTTCAAATGTAACACAAGGTCATGAAAAGCTCCGGCTGGGAGATACACCTTGCTACTCATTTTTTTAAGGAAACCTGGAGACAAACCTGCTTGGTTTTGCCTTCTATGTGGGGTGCGCTGGGAGAAGATGCTTCTGCATCCCTGGACGCGGGACTGGGGGAGGAGAGCCGGGCGCAGCAGCGGGAGCCCCGCCGCCGCCGCCGCCGCCGCCCGGCAGCGGCCACAAAGATGTGTCAGAAACATCCCCCCGGCAAGATGTGGGTCCCTTCTCTGTACTCACTGCGGCTGCGAAAGCACCGGAGTTACGCTGAGCAGACTCCAGTCCCGGCTGCGGGGAGAGGGAGGGAGGAAAGGGAGGGAAAAAGAGAAAAGAAAAAAAAAAAAAGGAAGAAGGAAAAGAGAGAGAGAGAAAAAAAAAAGGGCGCAGTGCAAGTTGCGGCAGCGGCGGGAGAGAGGCGGCGGGGGCGGCCGGG
>WBMZ01016496.1:0-37703 GCA_013400975.1 Atrichornis clamosus | reverse complement strand
GGCGGGCGGGGGGGGGTGGGGGCACATTCCGCCGCGTTGCCGGGACAGCCGTCGCCGTGGTGACCGGTCCCTGCCGCCGAGCCGCGGTGCGCGCCGCGCAGTTCCCACGGAGCGGCCCGGGCGGCGGCGGTGGCTCCGCTCCCTCCGGGGCGGCGGGAGGGCCGGGATGCGGTGCAGTGTTGTGCTCTCGCCCACCAATATTGCACTCGTCCCGGCCTCCCGCCGCCGCGGGCTGCGCCGGTGGGACCGGCCGGGCACCGACCCACCCCCGTGACCACCGGGAGGACGGCGCGGGACGAAGCCGAGAGCACGGGGGGGACCCACAGCCCTCTCAGGCCAGCGGGACGCCCCCAGGGACCGGGCGCGCAGGCTAGAAAACACTCAAAACTTTATGGCCAGGCGTGGGGCAAGGACCGGAGCGCCCGGGGCAGGCGTGGGGGGAGCCCCGGTACCGCGGGGCCCCGGTACTGGCAGTGCAAAGTCCGCGGGGGCCGGGAGTGGGGCCCGGCCGGGAGGAGCGGCGGGGCCCGGTGCGTCCTGGGTGCCGCTGGCGGCGGGGGCCCGGAGCGCCACCGGTGCCGCTGGCAGGGAAGGCCCGTGCCGGGCGCGGTCACTCGCGTCCCTCCAGTAGGAACCGGCGAAAGGGCTCGAAGTCGGCAGGGATCGTGTCTGCAGGGGGCAGCGCAGGGGCGTCAGGAGGCGGCCGGGGGAGCAAGCCCCGGCAAAGCCCCCGGCCCAGGACCGACGGCCCGACCCCCGCCGCAGGGGAGAGGGAGAGGATGCTCGGCCGGCCGCCGGCCGGTGTGGGGGTCTCGAGGGGCCCTGCTCACCGTTGCAGCGGTACTGCAGGTTGGACCAGATGATGTTTTCCTGGGAGAAGCAGAAGACCCCCAGCCGACCCCCGCGCATCGTGGTGTCGATGATCACGCCGGAGTCGGCCACCAGCTGCGGGCCCTCGTACAGACGGACCCTGTGGGGAGAATGGGGCCCGACCGGTCAGCGGGACCTCGCCAGGAACCCGCCGGGGCCAGCTCCGGGATTCCACCGGGACCCCGCCGGGACCCGACCGGGGTCAGCACCGGGATCCCACCGAGACCACATTGGGGCCAGCACCTGGACCTCGCCGGGACCCCACTGGGACCCCTCCACTACCAGCACCGGGAGCCAGCGGGTATCTCGACCCGGGAATGGTGGCACCGGGCTGGAGCCGGAGCATCCCGCAGGGGGGCTGGGCCGGGGGCACCGGACCGGGCTGGAGCCCCGGGCCGGGGCCCCCTGCTGTGGCCAGGCTGAAGCCCCCCGAGCCGCCCCCGGCCCGGCCCCGCCGCCTTTGTCGAGCGCTTTGCATGTGAAAGGCGCCGGCGGAGTCGCCATAGCGACGGGACAATGGCCCCGGGGGCCCGGGGGGCGGAGGGCCCGGCGGCGGAGCCCCCCCGCCGCGGCCGCCCCGGCGGGAGCCTTAAAGGAGAAATGCGGCCGCAGCCCCACCGGGTAGAAATCCTCCCCACGGCCGCCATCCCCCCACTGCGGTGGTCCCAGGGTGCTGGATGCTCCCCTACGGCCACCATACCCTCCACTGCGGTGGTCCCACAGGGCTGGATCCTCGCCATGGCTGGCATCCCCTCACTAGGGTGGTCCCAGAGGGCACAACCCCTCCTCATGGACATCATCCCACCACTCGGGTGGTCCCACAGGGCAGGACCCTTCCCCATGGTCATCACCATCATCAGGGCTGGACCACACTAGGGTTGGTATCCCCTCACACTGGTGCGGTCCCACAGGACTGACTCTTCCCAAATGACCAGCATCCCCCCACGGGTGTGGTCCCACTGGGGCTGGACCCCACCCTGCACCATGGTGAGCAGCCCCACCCCAGCAGCCCCCATGCCCTCTCCAGCTCACCTGATGTAGCCCACCTGGGGCCTGTGTGCCAGCTGCCAGCGGTAGGATGTCTTGTCCCTCCAGCCGACATTCCGGGGGTCCTTCCAGAGCAGGCGGACATGGTCGGGCGTGTGGCCCGTGTGCCACAGCGCGTTGCGCAGGTGCTCCCCAGGGCCCGTGGAGGACTTCACTGCCTGCAGGTGCACGGGGATGTCACGGGGGACCCAAATGGGGGGGCCTGACCAAGCCTGAGGCGGGGGGCCCAGCACCCACCTTGAGCTGCAGCCCTGGCTCAGCCACAGCACGGAAGGGGGTGGCCTGCCAGTATGTCTGCTCTGTCTGCTTCCACATCACCACGTAGAAGCTGGCACTGTCCTGGTAGCTGAAGATGAAGCCGGCGTAGTCATCATCGGTGATGGTGTTGACGTGGAAGGTGCCCTCGAAATCCACCCCATTGAAGGCTGTGTAACCTACAGGCAGGAAACGCTGCGGGGAGCCCTCTCTCCACACAGAACCCTCAGTCCACCCACCCTTCACCCCTCTGTGGGGCAAAGAACCATCCCTCACCCCCCTGCACAGTGGAGGAGTAGGAGGGCTGCCCCCAGAATCTGTGGGTGGGTGAACATCTCTTACCCACAGCCAAGCCCGGGTCACTGTTCATGGTCTGCACGATCTCCATGCCCTGTGGGGGACAGCTGGGTGAGGGGCACCCCAGCACCCCTAGGGACCTCCCGGCCCCCTCAGCTCCCATCCTGCAGCACAGCCACCAGAAACACGGGGCACAGCACCCACACCTGGTTGAGGACAACCCAGTTGGGGTCGATCTGGGCGTCCCCCTCGGGGTCAAGGATGACGGTCTGGTAGGCGCGGAAGTCGGTCAGTGTCACCTCGGCGCTCTCAGGGCACACGTCCAGCTGGTCCACCACCGTGTCATTGTCAAAGTCCTCCTCACAGACGTCACCCACGCCATTCCCTGGGGACACGTGCCCAGTCAGGGCTGGGCTGAGCCCACACAGCTCTGCCTCTCCCTGCCCACCCCATGCTCACCGTCTGAGTCTTTCTGGTTGGGATTGGGAATGAGGCGGCAGTTGTCTGGGCCAGGTGCCACATAGTCTGGGATGCCATCATTGTCATCGTCATTGTCACAGTCATCCCCAAGCCCATCATTGTCCGAGTCCAGCTGGGAGCTGTTGGGGATCTCGGCACAGTTGTCCTTGGTGTCCTGATGCCCGTCCCCATCACTGGGAGCAAGAACAAGGTCAGAGCAGTGCCACAACTGGGGACCTGGCACAAAATCCCAGCTCCCCAAAGACCCAATTGTCCCTCCTGCCAGATCCCTGAACTGGGAACCCAGCTCTGCCCCCAGGGACAGGAGGGAGAGGTGATCCCACTGCAGTGCCATCCACACCTGTCCTCGTTGGTGTCACAGATGTCTCCTACCAGGTCACTGTCCATATCTGTCTGGAGAAGACCAGAGCCCTAGTTCAGTGGACATCCCCGGTGAGGAGGAGGACCCCCTGCTCTCTGCTGGGCCAGGCCCTACTCACACCAGGGCCTCCCGGCCCAACCTGGCCCTAGCCATACCTGAGTGGGGTTGCTCATTTCAGGACAACTGTCACAGGCGTCCCCAACACCGTCTTCGTCCCGATCCGTCTGCAGAGGGTTGGGCACCTTGGGGCAGTTATCCAGCATGTTGGGAATCCCTGCAAGGACAGTGCTGGGTGGATGCCCTCCCCCACCCCGGTGGGGACAGACCCGTGGCACAGCCAGGTCACCCCAACAGCCACTCACCGTCCCCATCAATGTCATTATCGCAAGCGTCCCCTTCGCCATTGCTGTCTGTGTCCCGCTGGTCATTGTTGGGCACGTTGGGGCAGTTGTCACAGGCGTCCCCGAAGGAGTCGGTGTCCGAGTTCTGCTGGTCCTTGTTGGGGAACAGCCGGCAGTTGTCCTGTGGGGAAGAGGACAGGGGTGCTGGCACCACAGTGGTGGGCAGACAAGAGGCTACAGTCCCACAGTGGTCAGGGCAGGAGGACATCTCCAGCACACTGAGACCATCTCTGAGCTACCAGCTGGCTGCTCCCCAGGAGAAGCATCTTGAGGGACTCAGGACTGAGCCAAAAGGAGAAGCCCTTCTAGAACCACCGGCACAGCCACCCGCCCAGCACAGCCACCTCCACATTCTTGACACCATCACCGTCAGCGTCATCATCACACTGGTCCCCAATGCCATCATTGTCAGCATCCTCCTGCCCGGAATTGGGCGTCAGGCGGCAGTTGTCCTGCAGGCACAGCCAGCGTTAGGGATGGGGAGCAGATGAGGTCTGCATCACAGCCCTGCTGTTGGGCCCTGCACCCTGCACCCCTGTACCCCCCTCCAGGAGCCCACCTGCTTGCAGTGCTTGTTGTTGTCGATGCAGGGCAGGGGCTCGTCCGGGTAACCATCCAGGTCTGTGTCTTGACCACACACGTTGCCATTGCCAGCCCAGCCCACGTTGCACTGAAGAAAGAATGTATCAGGGGCTGGAAAGGGCCCTGGCAGGACCAGTGCTGTCCATGCCATAGACCCCATACCCTCCTCCCATCCCCTGCTCACTGCACAGGAGATCTCCCCGTTCCTCTCAAACAGGCAGAAGCCGTTGATGTCGCAGGGGTTGGAGGTGGGAGTGCTGCAGGACTTCTGCGGGACGCAGCCGGAGGTTTGGTTGCCCACAAAGCCTGACTTGCAGGGCCCACACTTGTAGGAGCCCTGGGGGAGAGAGGGCAGGGGTGGGATGAGGGGAGCCGAGTGACCCCAGGAGCCAGGGAGGGAGCGGGACAGTGCTGCTCACCAGCGTGTTGGTGCAGATGGAGTTGGGGTCACAGCCCCCGTTGTTCCCATCGTTGCATTCATCGATATCCGTGCAAACCTGTGAGCAGTGTGGGAGAAACCCTCACCTGAGGCCTTCCCCTGCTGGTGGCTCTGCCCATTCCTGTCCCTGGGAAGCTGTCCTCCTCCACAGGCACTGCATCCTCCACCCTGTCCCGCAGTCCAGAGCGTCCACAGGGACCTGGCCGAGTCCCGCAGTGCCACACTCACCTGTTTGCTGGCCCTGGCATAGTCCACCCCCACGCCAGAGACGGTGTTGCCTCGATAGCCGCGGGGACAGGGCTCACAGCGGAACCCAGGAGCTGTGTTGATGCACTTGGAGCCAGGGAAGCAGGGGTTGGCATGGGCACACTGCAACACCAGGAGAGAGACAGGCTTCGTCCTCGGGCACAGCATCCCACATGTCGGGGTGGCTGCTGCACCGGGGAGTCCCGGCAGGGCCCTTCCCGAAAGGAAGCATTCTCTGCCTGCATGGCTCTGGCAGTGCTGGGGCTGCTGATCCCCCCAGACCATGCCCACCTCCTCGATGTCAGCGCAGTGTGTGCCATTGCCCTCCAGCCCCGGTGGGCAGGGCCCACAGCGGTACCCGGGGTACTCGTACGTCTCCATGCAGTCCACGCCACTGAAGCAGGGATTGGGGTTGCAGCGGGACCGGTGCTCATGGAAGCCTGAGGAGGGGAGAGGCAGGTGAGGGGTGAGATGAGGCAACCCTTTGCTCCCTGAGTGGGAGCAGAGCCTCGCCAGCACTCACCGCAGACCTGGCACTCCATGATGGTGTTGCGGATCAGAGACATCTCCTTCACCTGCAAGGCAGCAGAGCACGGAGCATCAGAGGGGTGCTGGCACTGTGCTCTACAGAAATTCAGCCCAGGGAGTGCTGGTACCCCCGCAAGTCTCACCTGGTCCCTAATATCTTCCCTCAGCTCAGTCAGGACTCGGTTGAAGAGGGTCAGCTGCGTGACCAGTGCCTTGGTCTGCTCACCTGCAAGCAGCAGAAAGGACAAGGTCAATCCCAGGACAGCCTCACAGGGCTGGGGGCTGGGACTGCTCTGCCCACTGGCACAGAGCTGGGAGGATGAGGCAGGCAACAGCCTTTCCTTCTCCTTCCTGGTTCACACAGGACCCCTTTTCCCATAGCACACTCCACACCCTCTGATCCCACATGAGGCACTGGGACAGGTTGTGGAGGGACTTCTGCTTCTGTGGAGGCCCAAAGGTCTCACACCAGGGAACAGGGAAGCAGAGTAGGGACTCACCTAGGATGGAGGCCAGCACACTCGTCACTGCAAGGAGAGAGATGAGACATTACCAAATGCTGCTGTCACACCCCAGCAGCGTCACCTCACATGGTCACTCCTGGTCAGCACATGTGCAGCACCAAAGCTCCCACCTGTGTGGGGACACTGGGCCAGGAGAGGCAGTAACACCCCTCTGTGCTGCCACTCCCCTGTGCCATGGCACACACAGGTGACCCCGTAAGCCCCCCAAGTCATTACCTGCACTGTGAATGGACTCATCTCCTTGGAAAGGGCACTCACTCAGGGCTCCCACACGGCTCATGGACCCTCCCAGGATCAGCTTCATGGACTCTACAAATCCCTGATGTGTTTAGGGAGATGCAGTCAGTGTCGGGGGCTCTGCCCACCCGAAGGGTGCAGTGGTTGGGGTCTTGGTCCCCCCGGCACTCACCTGCATCCTCTGGTAGGCCTTCTGCCCCGTGCGCACCTCAATGGACTCCACCTCGGCCAGGGGGATCTCGGACAGCTCGGGCAGCCCCACGCTGGAGTCCATCTGCTTGCAGTCGACGTAGAGCTCCACGCTCAGCGTGTCCCTCCGCAGCCCGCTCAGGCGCACGATGACAGAGTGACTCTGCCCGTCCGCCACGTGAGCGTGCTGCAGGTTGACCGAGTGCACCTTGTTGTCCTCCCGCAGGTACCGCACCAGGACTGCGGAGGAGCGGGAAGGGGCCATCAGCTCCGCCCCAGCACCGGCAGCACCCTGGGACCAGCGAGCACCCACTGCTCTTCCCTGCAGGAACGCAGTCCCCTTTTTCTCATAGCACCAGGGCAAAAACAGGACTAGTCCATCCCCACACAGAGGGCACCCACTCACCTTTGTTGATCTTCCCCACAATGGAGACCTCCAGCCACCGGGTGTTGTCCTTCTTGGAGTAGAGGCCGAAGAGGGTCCCCCCCTGCTTGGGGGGCAGGCGGAATGTGGAGAGGAGGTACACGTCGTTGACGGTCAGAAGCTCCATCCGGATCTTGTGGGCCACGCTGGCCACCTGCCGTGCCTCGCTCACCAGCAGCAGGTCTATGACTGCGAGAGACGAGTACCGGGGTCGCCTCCGCACCGGCAGCCGTAGCTCCGGCCAGCAACCACGGGAACTCCCGGTGCGGTCAGACCTGGATGTGGGGGGGTGTCCCTGGACCGCCGGGTACTGGGGGGAGCGGGGAAGCCCCGGGGGCTTCGGGGCCGCACCCGCGCGGTGGCGCTCCAGGACCGGCCGCGCCGCCGAGAGGGACCCGCGGAGCCCCCGCACCGGCGAGACCGGCACAGTCCCGGCCCGGAGACCGCCCCACTGCTGGGGCTTCCCCGCATCCCGCTCCGTGGAGCTCCCCGCGAGCTAGCCCCAGCGAGGGGTGACCGGACCGCGAGACCCGGAGGGACGGACGGGCCCCCAATACCGGCTCGGGGCGCTCAGTGGGAAGCGTGGACGACCCGGTCCCGCTGCCGCACGGGTGCCCGCCTGCTCCGTGCAGCCGCACCGGGCAGACCGAGAGGAGCTCCGGCGCCGCCGCCAGCCTCCGTTGCGGCATCCCCCGCCGCCCCGAGCCAGCATCAGAACCTGCGGCCGCCCCGCGCCCCGGAATGAACGTCCCTGAGTAACCCTGCCCACAGCCCAGCTCCCCCGGGGCGAACAGAGCCGCTGTCAGCTGCCGTGGGACGGGGTCTGTTGCCGCCGACCCCCGACTGCCGCCCGACCCGCCGCTCCTTCGGAGCCGCCCCGCCGCCACCCCGAGCACCCCCTGTACCTTGCAGCCCCGGGCGCGCCGCGGCGGCAGTGCCCAGCAGGAGCAGCGCCAGGAGCGCGGGGCCCCCCGGTGCCCCCATGGTGCCGCCGGTGCCGCCGGTGCGGAGCGGAGCGCGGCGGGGCGGGGTGGCGCACGGGGGAGGGGCCGGCGGGGCCGGCGAGGAGGAAACAAAGAGCCGTCAATCACCGGGCGCATCCCGGGGACACCGGCGGGCGACCGGTCGCGGCTTCGGCCCTGGCGGGGGGCAGTGGACCGATGCGGAGCACCGGCCCGGGGCTGCGGGGACCCCCCGGCACTACCCGCTGCGGGGCAGCCCCCGCTCACAGCGCCGGTTCATCGGCCGGGCGGGCTGGGGCCGCCCCAGCAGCGCCGGAGCATCCCGGCCTGGGAGAACGGGACCGGCCGCGGGGCCGCTTGTCTGGGGGTGCCCCACGCCGCAGAGCCCCCCGGGTCGGCGGAGCCCCGGGCCCGGTCCGTACCGCCGGGGGATGCTCGGGCCGCCGAGCCGCTCCCGCGCAGCCCCGGCCAAGGCGGGCGGGCGGCCCGCGGCGCCCCGGCCGTGTTTACAGCTGTTTCCCCCGGTGCCATAACAACGGGCCGAGCCCGGCCCCGGGGCTGCCCCAGCCCCGCGCCCCCGGACCGGCTCCGCGCCAGCGGCCCCGCGTAACGGGGGGGTTGGGTGGGGGGGGTGCGGGCGATGGAGGGGGGTAGTCCCGAGCCACACACGGGGCGTTTTCCCTCCGCTGCTGCCAGCGGGCTCCCGGCCCGGCTGCTGTCCATGGAGACGTGCGGAGAGGGGTGCGGGGCCGAGCAGGGTGAGCAGTGTGGAGCTGAGCGGTGCGGAGTGATGTGCGGCAATGCGGGGAGGTGCGGGGCTAAGCAGGGCTGAGCAGTGTGGAGCTGAGGTGAGAGGTGCGGGGAACAGCAGAGCTGTACAGTGCGGGGCGGTGCGGGGCCAAACAGGGCGAGCAGTCTGGAGCTGAGCTGAACGGTGCGGGACCGTACGGGGAGATGCGGGACACAGCAGGGCTGTGCGGTGCGGTGCGGAGCCGAGCAGGGTGAGCAGTGTGGAACTGAACTGAACGGTGCGGGACGATGTGGGGCAATACCGGGAGGTGCGGAACGCTGAGCAGTGTGGACCTGAGCTGAGCGGTGCGGGTCAGAGCAGGGCTGTGCGGTGCGGTGCGGGGCCAAGTACGGTGAGCAGTGCGGAGCTGAGCTGAGCGGTGTTGGGCAGTGCAGTGCGGAGCCGAGCAGGGTGAGCCGTGTGGAGCTGAGCGGTGCGGGGCAGAGCAGCGCTGTGCGGTGCGGAGCTCTGTGGGGCGGTGCGGGATCGGGTCTCAGACCCAAGGACGCAGCAGTAGCCGCCATCCCCGTCCCTGGCTCCATCGCGGAGCTCCCGGGCCGGTGCCGCGGGTGCCGCCCCGTGGCGGGAGCGGGCGGGGCCGCCCGTCCGGTTCCGGGTCGTCGAAAGATGGCGGCGCCCATGGAGCTGTTCTGCTGGGCCGGGGGCTGGGGGCTGCCCTCGGTGGACCCCGACTGCCTGGCCGTGCTGGTGAGCGGCGGGGCCGGGGCGGCGGGGCCGGTAACGGGCCGGGCCGGGGGTCCCTCGGGCAGACCCCCGCTCTATCCCTCCCTCCCTCCCTCCTCCCGCAGACCTACGCGCGGTTCACGGGGGCGCCGCTGAAGGTGCACCGGGTCACCAGCCCCTGGAGGAGCCCCTCCGGTAAGGGCCTCGCCGGGGATACCGGCACCACCGGGACCGCCCCCGCCGCATCGCAGCCCCGTTTTCCTGTTGCCCCCCGTTCGCACCACTCCCACATATCACAGCCCCCACCCTTTCACACCCTCCATCGCATCGCATCCCTCATGTTCTGTGGTCCCCACACACCGTTGCACCCCCTCGTCCCGTTGCAGCCCCCCATTCCGTCGCACCCCCCTTGACCTATGGCCCACCCCATTGCATCCCCCTGTATTCTGTCACACCCGCTGTCCCATCACCACCCCCTGCCCTATTACACCCCCTGCCTCAACACATGCACCCCATCGCATCCTTCATGTTCTGTAGCCCCCCCCAGACCACTGGACCCCCTTTCCCATGGTATCTGCTCACCCCATTGCACCCCCCTGTGCCATCACACCCTCCCCATTGCATCCCTCAAGTCCTGTGCCCCTCCCCAGTGCACCCTCCCACCCTGTCATCTTATTGCACCCCTTTGTCCTGTGGCCCCCCCCCACGACTGCGCTCCCCCGTACCCCTCGCACCCCCCTGATCTCATCACTGCCCCTGTCCTATCACACCCCCCTTGTCCTATTGCACCCTCGTGCCCCATCACACCCCCTGCCCCATTGCACCTCCTCATCCCAGTGCAACTCGTGTCCTATTGGACACCCCCAACACACCCCCCCACTTCATTGCACCCCCCTTTTTTCTGTGCCACCACTGCACCCCTACACCCCATTTCTCCCCCTGTGCTGCTGCACCCCATGGCACCCCCCTGTCTGTCACCCACCCCCGTATCCCACTGCACTCTCCTTGTCCCAGTACATTCCCTATTTCCCATCACACAACTTCCATTCCCTCCCCTGCCCCATTGTGTCCCCCACTCCACCTTACGCACCCCTCACCACCTGCACCTCTCCCTCTGTCTCGTGCCGCTCAGGTGGGGGGACCTGTCTCCCCATTCCAGCCCCCTGCACCCCTCACCCTCTCAGGGTGCCCCCCAGCACAGCCCCTGCAGCCCCCACTCCCCCTGCCCGCAGGGCACCTGCCTGCGCTGAGGACACGGGACGAGGGCACCATCTCCAAAACGCAGCAGATCATAACACACCTCAGGAAACAGGTATGGGGAGGTACGGGGAGGTGCGGGGCACCTCCTGCCCCGGGCTGGGGGTACTGGAGCCCCTCGGGGAGGAGGGAGCTCTGTCGTGTCACCCACGGATGGGCCCCACCGGATCCAACCGTGGTGTTTGCTCCGCAGAAGTACAACGCTGACTACGACCTGTCGGCCACGCAGAGCGCGGACACGCTGGCCTTCGTGTCCCTGCTGGAGGAGAAGCTGCTGCCAGTGCTGGTGAGGCTCAGGGGCTCTGCGGGGAAAGGGTGCTCACCAAGGAGGGGTCTGCTACCATGAGCTGTGCCAGTGTCCTTGGGTGTGTGCCCACCTGGCAGCTGAGCTGGCAGCAACATTCCGGGGGCTTGGCATGGCAGGATTCAGGGTTTGGGGGTGGCAGCAGTGCATTGCACAGCCCAAACTGGGGTCTGCTCTTGACCCCAATGCTCCTGCAGCCCCTCGCGGTCTCGAGGGTGGCTGTGACGGGGAGGGACTCTGCTGTGCCGGCAGTGCTGGCTGCAGCCCTGCCGTGACCGGGCCGCGGGGTGTTCTCCCCACAGATCCACACCTTCTGGGTGGACGCAAAGAACTACGTGGAGCACACGCGGAAGTGGTACGCGGAAACCATCCCCTTCCCCCTCAACTTCTTCCTGCCCAACGCCATGCACAAGCGGCACCTGGAGCGGCTGCAGCTGATGTGGGGGGACGACTACATGGAGGATGAGGAGAAGCTGGAGAAAGAGGTGAGGGATGGGGTCTGGGCACAGCAGGTCCTCAGCAGTGACCCATGTGAGGCCAAAATCCAAACTAGAGCCTGGGGTTTCCCCCTCCCGCTCCCCTGAGCACTGTGGCAGTGCCCGGGTGGGTGACAACCCTCTGTCTTCCTTCTGCAGCTCTACCGGGAAGCTCGGGAATGCCTGACACTCCTCTCCCAGCGCCTTGGCTCCCAGAAGTTTTTCTTTGGAGACTCGTAGGTGGCCAAAGGGGGAGGGGGGAAGAGGCCTGAGAGCCCCTTGCACCCCCCAGCAGGACTTGGCCCCTGTGGTCTGCAGGGGAGCTGCAACCTCTGTGCGTTGCTTTGGGGTGGGACAGGCTTGCAAAGCACCCTCCCAAGGAGGGGGAGCCAGGTGCTGTCCCCTGGGCGCTGGGGCTGGGGCTGGCTGGTGGGTCTGGGTGGCTTTGGGTGGGGACAGTGACCCAGTCACTGCTCTCTGTGCCCCAGGCCAGCCTCCCTCGACGCTTTAGTCTTCAGCCGCCTGGCGCCTCTCCTGAAGGCGAAGCTGCCCAACGGGAAACTGCAGCAGCACCTGAAGTCCCTGCAGAACCTGTGCAACTACTGCACCTCCATCCTCAGCCTCTACTTCCCCTGGGACGGAGGTGAGAGCTGTCCCGTGGGTTTGGGGTGACCTGTCCCCCCAGGTGCATCCCCACCTGGCACGCCACAGGTTCAGGGTGACCCTTCCCCCTCACATCCCTGCTCTGTTCCTCCAGCTGATCCCTTGACTGGTCCCCCTCGGGCTGCGGGCACGGATGGCAGCGAAGCAGACGAGGACCCCCACAAATGGCGCAACCAGCTGCTGTCAGTGCTGGTGGGGCTGGTGGCCATGCTGGGCTACGCCTTCCTGAGCGGCATCGTCTCCATCCAGCGCGGTGGTGTGGGGCCGGCCGGCCGGCAGCCCATCGCCCTGGAGGAGGAGGAAGAGGAGGAGGAGGAGTGAGGCCAAGCTATGTGACTGTTCCTCCCCAGCCCCTGGAAGTGACTGTTTTTACACCGGGAGCCCAGCAGCATCACTCCCCACGGGTGCTCCGCTCTGTTTTCCGCCAGGAACCACAGCCCTCTCCGTGGGAGCGTCCCTGCCACACCAATAAACCTCCCTCTCTCCACCTGCACCCTCTCCTACTCCCAGCACACTCGAGGCCTTTCCCAGTTTCCCCAGTTGCCCAGGCTGGAGTGCTGCAGCAGGCACCAATGTGTCCTGCCTGTGGCTCTACCCCTCGACCCAGCCTTGGGTCTTGCTGAGGACCGGGCAGAGGGGGAACTTAAAAGCATCTGTGGTGTCTCGGCAGCGTCCCCCATCCCTCCTCTGACGGCTGTGGGGCTGAGCCCCACAACTCTCCTGCATCATTCCGATGTGGCATCCCTCTGGGCGGTGCAGACAGCAGTTCTGTGGGGCTGGTGCCCCCCCCTCCATGCTGCTGCCAGCCCGGCTGCCCCGACAGCAGCAGCACAGTAGGGACGCAAAACCAGTGCCAAGGGCAGCTGGGGCTGCTCGTCAGGACACGTCCCCAGCCCAGGAGCACTCCCCGTTGCCAGCGGGACACCCGGAGCCCAGCTCCAGCAGCCGGGATCCCTCCAGCGCTGACATCTGTTTGCATTCCACCACGCCTGCCAGCGCCGGGGAGCTCCTGCAGCTGGCACAGCTGGCAGCGCGTTGCGTGGGCTGCGAGCGGGGTCGGGGGTGTCCACCTGGGCTCCGTCTGCCCCCGCGGTCCCCTGGGCCACCCGGCGTGGGGCTGGCCCCGGTGTTGGCCGCGCTGCCGTTCCCGCTGGCCGCTGCCGGTTTACGAGTGCACAGATGGAAAGGTGGCGTGGGGCCAGCCCGGCACACAGCCCTCGCTTGTTTGGCCGCCGGCTGCCGCCGCCACCGGCATCCCAGCCCTGCCGCTGCGGTGGCTGAGTGTCCCCGGGCTGAGCTCCTGGACACGCGCCCCACGTGCCCCCCACCGGGGCGCTATGGCCGGGGGCTCCCGCGCTGGGCTGGAGCGGAGCCGCGGTTCTGGGCCACTGCACCGGGCCGGCTGCAGAGCCTCCCCCGTACTGGCCCAGTTCAGGGGGCCCCACTGGGAGGGGGATGACTCAGTGCAGCCCCCCCGAGCCTGCTCCCCCATAACGTCACTCAGGAAGTATGTGCCCCACACTCCCGGTTCCCATTAGCTGGAGGGGCTGATGGCTGCTCCGGCAAACCGCAGCCGCCTGCTCTGGCCAAGGAGAAGCCGGAGCTGCCGACGCCAGGGCTCTGCTCTAAATCCCAGCTCCGTGTTCTGGCTGCAGCTGGGCCCTGCTCCCTACCAGCTTCGGGCCCTTCCCTGCCCAGGGGATGCTGCAGCGGCAGACAGAAGGAAGATGCCACCCCTTGGGGTGGCAGTCCTCTGCATCCCTGCAGCACCAGCCTCGTGGGATGCCCCAGGAACATGGGCAGAGGAGGGATGAGACCCTGTGGGGCTCAGGAGGTACCATCAGCCCCAAATCTGCCTCCTCTGGCCCCTGGCATCATCCTGCCCCCTGAGCTGGCACCAAGAGGGGGCCGGGTGTGCAGGTGAGTTCGTAGAAAACCTGTTTTATTTTATGAAAACATTTAGAAAAGCACAGGCTTCACAGCCCTCAAGTCAAACAGGTCCCCTGGGACACGAGGGGCAGCAGGGGCTGTGCTGCAACCCCATCCCCAGGCTCCCACCAGCACCACGTTCCTGGTGCCAGCACCTCACTTCTCCGCTGGCCATGGCCACGTTAGGCTGGCTGCTTCCACAGGAACGTCTGGATGGAGTCGCTGGGAGCCGTGGCCTCGATCAAGCCAACCCGTGGGTCAGAGATGCCAAAGGACACGTCCATGGGGGATCTGTGGGGTATGCAAGAGGGGGGCTCAGTGTGGGCAGGGGGCCTGGCACCAGGGTGCAGAACTGAGCCACTCACCGGTTCAGGACCACCAGGACGACAGCGCCGTCGGGGCGCAGGAAAGCCGAGTGCTCCAGGTCACACTGGCGGCACTTCTTGGAGACAGCCAGCCCCACACGCTGTGAGCCCTCAGGGATGAACTTGCTGTGGGGGCAAGCAGGGTCTGAGCATGGTACCAGGGGTGGTGCTGGAGCCGGCAGCAGGAGCCGGCAGCAGGAGCCGGCAGCAGGAGCTGGCAGCCTGTGGCCTCAACACACCTGAAGTGCCCCAGGTGGTAGAACATGGGCTGCTTGTAGAAGATGTCCT
This sequence comes from Atrichornis clamosus, assembly GCA_013400975.1. Classification (NCBI taxonomy): domain Eukaryota; kingdom Metazoa; phylum Chordata; class Aves; order Passeriformes; family Menuridae; genus Atrichornis; species Atrichornis clamosus. The sequence goes on along the minus strand of WBMZ01016496.1, from coordinate 23,105 downwards.
TGCTGCTGTCCACAATGACAGGACTGTCCACGTAGTTCTTACTCCAGTTGGGGCCTCCTTCCATGTCCAGGGCCAGGTTCCAGTCAGTCCAACCTGTCACGTAGTTGTTGAGGTTCTGCAGGGCAGGGGATGGTACTGAGACACGGGCAGGCACAGGGGGTGGCCAGGGTGGTCAGCACATCCATGGCCCCTGCCAAGCCCTACCGTCAGGATGCTGTGGCTGTACTTGCTCCCGCGGTCCCAGCCACCCAGCACCACCCTGGGCTCCCAGAAGTAGGAGCCCGTGGAGGCCTCAGTGGAGAGGAGGAAATAGTCCGGGAAGAGGTGATGGGTGATGGAGAGTGTCAGATCGATGGGTGCCAGAAAGTCCAGGTACCAGTGGATGCCGATGCCACTGATGTAGCTGGCAGCCACAGGGTCTTTGAGAACCTGGCAGGACACAAGGGTCAGCAGTGCCCAGGGCTGGGAGAGCTGCTGGGGGGCTGGGAGAGCTGCTATGGGAACTCACCACCTCAGCCCAGTAGGGCAACATCACTCTCTGGTCATCCAGGATGATGAGCTGGACATGGTGGTGGGAGCTGTTGGCCAGTGCAGGGCCCAGGTCCTGGGCGATGAAGTCCCGCTGGTGCTCAGGGGAGAAGCCCAGGCACTGGAAGGGGTAGAAGACGATCTCACCAGCCGTGGGCTCGTTCCCTGCCGTCACTGCCCAGAAGGTCAGGTTGTGCTTGGCATATTCATCCAGGAACCTGATGTGGGGCAGATGGTGAATGGCCCTGTCTCACCTGTGCCAGCCCCAGGCACAGCATCCCTGGCACCCACCGCACTCCCATGGCCCCTCACCGGATGAAGTACTTGGCCCAGGCCCGATGGAACTTGTCCCCAGGGCTGCCCTTCAGGGTCCCCCTTCCCGTCATCGCGCCATTCGTCTTCATCCAGATCGGGGACGTCCAGGGACTGGCGTACAGCGACAGCGGCTGCTTGGCCACTGCCTGGGCTGCCCGGAGGATGGGGATCTGGGGAGAGTGGCATGGCAGAGAGCTCTCCTGGTCTGTCCCAGCACTGGCAGTGCAGGCAGTAGGAGGAGTCCTCTCCCTTCCCGGAGGCAGAAAGGTGCTCCCCTTACCCATCCCATCCAATCCCATTCTATCCCATCCCATCCCATTCTATTCCATCCCAGCTCACCCAGGTGTCAGGATGAGTCCTCTCCCTCCCCACTGGAGCTGCTCCCCCTTCCCCATCTCATCCCATTCCATCCCATCCCATCCTGTATCCCACCCAGATGAAAGGATGAGTCCTCTCCCTCCCCATCAGTGGGAAGGTACTCCCCTCATCCCCTGTCCATCCCCTGTCCATCCCATCCCATCCCCTGTCCATCCCATCCCATCCCATCCCATCCCATCCCATCCCATCCCATCCCATCCCATCCCATCCCATCCCACCCCATCCAGGCAGCAGGCCTGGTCCCTCAGACTGTCCCTTCAGGACTCACCTTCATGCGTGTGTCCTCCTCCGTCAGGCTGAAGTGCTTCAGCTCGAAGTCGCCCTCAGCGTCGGCGTAGGTGTACAGGCGGACGGAGAAGTCGGTGCTGGCCATGGGCACACGCACAAGGTTGTACTCGATGCCTGGGGACAGGGCAGGTGGTGATGGGCGGCCCCAGGGTTTATTTTGGGGGTCCAGACCCCCCAGCCCCTCAGCACAAGTCTCAGCAGCCAGACCCCAGTCCCACCACCCAGCAGCATTGCCCTGCCCTGGGCTCACCTTCCTCGGAGAAGTAGGAGCGGATCAGGTGGTTCTGGGCATCCTTGGACAGGGACTGGATGTTGATGGCAGCTGCATCGGTGATGGAGCCACCAAACCCCTTCACCTTCTGGTACCGCTGTGCCATGTCCAGGGTGAGGTGGAAATCTGTGGGGGACACAGAGTGTCACCACCACCATGTAGGACAGATTCAGTCCCCAGGTGTGCAGCAGGTGGTGGCTGAGGTGGTACCTGGGGTCTTGGCGTTGTGCTGGAAGCTCCCCTCGCTCCGCTCCAGCCGCTTGCCGGCCTTGCTGCTCTCGTACTTGACGTAGGAGCCGGGGGCTGGCAGGACCAGGGGGTCCAGCGTGTCACAGTACGTGGCACTGCAGGCACAGACCAGCGAGCCATGCCCAAAGTCCTTGGCATTACAGGGACGGCCGCCTGCAGCAGAGGAGAGACCAGGTGGGCACTGAGGGCTGCAGCAGGAGTCCAGCTCACCCCTTTGACCCACAACAGACTCCAAATCCACCACCCTCCAAAGCCTGGGGACACGAGCCAGCACGTACCTGTGGCCTGAAGAGCCGCCTGTGCCAGCAGGAGCCAGCCCAGGATGCTGGCACAGCCTGGCCCCATGGCACCTCTGCTGCAGTGGCTCAGACAATGCCGATGGACACACCGGAGCTGGGAGCAGGGTGAGGTGTCAGCACCCAGCTCTTCTCACCCTGACCCAGCCCCACATGGGGACAGAGATCCAGGGCAGGGAGAGCCTCAGCATCATCCCCCTGCCCAGGGGCTTTGGGGACCACCAGACCCCCCTGCCAGGGCTGAGCATCCCTGCCCACTGCCCACTGCTCCAGCCCAGCACTCAGCTTCCCTCCTGCCCCTCCAGTGCCCACCAACAGCTCTGGCCATGTCCCAGCTGGGGGTGCAGCCCCCAGGCGTAGGCAGCCCCACCAGCCCGGTGTTCCCAACCACCCACACCGGTTGTACCCGGCAACTTTGTTCACTCCCATCATCTCCCTCCCACTCCTTCTCCCTCCTCCCTCGTCCCAGAGCTGTATCAGGCCATGTCATGTCACCCCACGCATCCCCAATGCCTCATGAGCCACGGCCAGGAACAAACTGCTCCACACTCCCAATCCCATGTAAGTGGCAGCCGGAGTTTGCCCAGTCAGAGCAGTTTGGGGCTTGAGCCCCTGGCACAGAGGGTCCCACATTCCTCTGCTCTATGCAGGTGCTCAAACCCTGTCCTGTGCTTTCCCTGGTGCTGGGCAAGGAGCCTCTCAACAAGGGCAGAGGAGGAGCCAACTCCGAGCTTCAGGACCCTGGTGCCAGCTTAAGGACACCTCAGGACCTCAGGCAGAGGGAGGCCAGAGTGAGATGGTGCCGGCTTGTTGCTCCCCAAGATCCTGTGGGATGGGGAGTTGGGCCAGGCACCCCATTGCCTCCCTCTCCCTGCCTGGAGATGATGCCCAGCTTCGCCAGGGCATGGCCTCAGCATGGTCCTGCTGCCCAGGGCTGTCCCCATCCCCATTCCCATTCCCACCTGCTGAAGCTGCTTCAGATCCAGGGGACTCACCTGCTCTCAAACCACCTCTTGCTGCGTCTCTGTGGCAGCAGGACCTGTGCCCTGGCTCTGCCTGGTGGGAGGTGACGCGTCTAGTGGAGCTGGAAAGGTGAGTTTGGGATGGGACAGCTCATGTGGGACTCTGAAGAGGAGCCCGGGGATGATTTTGCAACCTGGCTCCAGTGAGCTTTCAACACACCACAGCATTTGCAAAGCTCTCCTGAAACCTGTCCCGGTGGCCAGAGGGAAGCTGAGGAGGGGAGGATGCCCACCAGACCCCAAGTGCCTCCATCACCCCAGACAGGACCCCACAGCCACCCCCGCCCTGCACCCGTCGGGAAGAGTCCCAGGGGAGCAGCTCTGTGTCCCCGGGACACCTCGGGCAGGGCAGGGCTGGCTCTGCCCACCCAGGGTCCCTGCTCATCCCACCTGGCAGCGGTTTGGCTTTGCCATGGCCAGTGCCACCACATGACCCGTGTCCCGTTTGTGGCTGCTCCAGCAGCTTCCCTGGTACAGGCAGAGGCGCTGCCGTGGCCACGGTCACCTGCCAGCAGCTGGCCATGGCAGAGACCCCGACCCCTCCTGCCGGCTCTGCAGGCGATGGGCACAGCGGGGGCCGCAGGCGCTGCCCGCCGGGGTCCCCTCGCCCCCGCCGTGGGGCCGTGCCCTCCACCCGGAGCGCCACGCAGCAGCGGGCTGGGTGGAGCCGGCTGCAGCAGTTTGTCATGTGCAAAACAAGTCTGGGCTCCACACCGTCTAATTTGGGATCCTTCCTAATTGCAAGCATCTGCTCCGCAGGAGAAACAGGAGGCGGGCAGAGCCACGGGGGGAGCGGCATCTGCCCCGGGGTCCCCTTGGGGCAGCGGTGTGGGTGGCCAGGGAGGCAGGCCCCCACCCAGGGACCACAGCCCCTCACTCAGGGACCATAGCCCCCCACCCAGGGGCCACAGCACTCCACCCAGGGACTGCAGCCCTCCACGCAGGGACTGTAACCCCCCACCCAGGGATCACAGTCCCCAGTCCCCCACCCAGGGACCATAGCCACTCACTCAGTGTCACAGCCCCCCACCCAGGGACCACAGCCCCTCACTCAGTGTCACAGCCCCCCACCCAGGGACCATAGCCACGCACTCAGTGCCACAGGCCCCCACCCAGGGACCACAGCCCCTCAACAAGAGTCACAGCCCCTCAACCAGAGTCACAGCCCCTCACTGGAGATCACAGCCTCCCACACTGGGCCCTGCTGCTCCTGCTGCAGCCAGAGAAAGGACCCCCCAGCACAGGCTGCAGCCGGTTGGGATGATGAGGGTGATTCCTCCAGCCTCACCCTGCCCCTCGCACCCACTGCCGGGGATGTTGCATCCCCGTTTCCCGGGTGGGTTTTCCACAGTCCCGCAGCAGCTGCCGTTCCAGATGGGCAGGAGCAGGGAGCCGGCCCGGAGGGGCTGTGCCGGAGCATTTCCCTGCACACACGCCCCTGTGCACAGCTGAAAACGTGGTGTGGAGGCTCCCTGTGTGCCCGTCCCTGCCCTGCAGAGCTTCAACGTCCCTTGGGAAGGGGACATTCCACAGGCGTCAGGAATAGTGTGGCAGCAGGAGCAGAGCACTGGTGAGGTCACACCTCAAATCCTGGGGTCAGTTCTGGGCTACTCAAGACAAGAAAGACACTGAGGGTCTGGAGCATGTCCAGCGGAGAAGATGGAGCTGGGGAAGGGTCTGGAGCACAAGAAGCTGAGGGACTGGAGGGGCTCGTCCTGGAGAAAAGGAGGCTCAGGGGGGATCTTCTGGCTCTCCACAGCTCCCTGACAGGAGGGTGTAGCCAGGGTGGGGGCAGGCTCTGCTCCCAGGGAACAGGGACAGGACAAGAGAAAATGCAGCAGAGGAGGTTTAGGTTGAATATTAAAGAAAATTTCTTCATGGAAAGAACTGCCCAGCCCTGGCACAGCTGCCCAGGGCAGTGGTGGAGTCACCATCCTTGGAGGGACTTAACAGACGTGGATGGCGCACTTGGGGACATGAGTTAGTGGTGGCCTTGGCAGTGCTGGGGGACCGGTTGGACTTGATGAACTTGGAGGCCTTTTCCAACCTCAACGATTCCATGATTTGATTCTATGATTCTAAGCACAGGCCGCCTGACCCAGCTGCTGTTGGGGCCAGTGCTCCCTGGGAACACGGATAAAAGCATTAGGAAGGGCTGATGTGCTCTGTGAACAGGGCTGGGACAGCGCCCGGTGCCACCTTCACGCCACTCTCCAATAAAACAGCTGTCAAACCTCTGAGTTTTTCATTTTCCCCAACCTCAGCAGCTCTGTGGCTCTCACACAAGGGCATTTGCCAAGGAGCACTCTGGCTTTCTCATTCCCGGACTTCAAAGATGCTGGTAACGTTCCCAAAGGCATAGGGAATACTGTAACTGGTATTTAGGGAAAGCAAACAGGACGGGGAGGTCATTGCGGGCTGTGGCCGGTGTTGGCCACAGCCGAAATAGAGGGGACTCTGTCCAGAGGCCACCCTGGAGAGGGGTCCCCAGCCTAATTTGTCCATGAGGTTTGGTGAATGGGGACACTGATATCATTTACTCGGCCTTTCCGACAGCGTCTGACATTTGGATTAAAAAAAAAATTCCCCAAAAAAGTAGGCTGGGGAAAACCAACAGCACATATGGAACGAATCAAGGGCTGGCAGCGGCAGAGGCTCCAGCTGCAGGGATAAACAAGGAGCCACCCGCGGGCCACAGGGCCGGAGCCCCCGGGGCACCCCTGGCCCCGCGCCGCCTCGCCGAGGAAAACCGAGCGATTTCCGAGCGCGCAGAGGAAACACTGACGGGAACGGCACATTCCAGAGGGAGCGCGTCATGGCTTTACTTGGCGCCCGCGACACACGCGAAGGTTTCAAGGGGGCCACGTGTGGAAGTGTGGTCCAGGGGATGGTGTGGAAGGAGCTTCCAGGGGGATGGGAAGTGCCGGGAGCAGGGGAGGCTGGGAAGCAGCAGCTCTGGCCAGACCCCAGTGCCAGGAGCACATGGAGACCCTCATGCGGGGGCTGGACCCCCAGCTGTGGGTCACCATCTGCTTCCACCCTAGAGAGATGCTGGAAAGGGTGTGGGAAGAGCTGATCCCTGGAAACCCCTGGAGCCCCTCAGCACCGCCCTGGGCATCACTGCTGGCGCCACAGGTAGGTCTGGATGGAGTGGGCCGGAGCCACGGTCTTGATAAACCCAACGGCGGGGTCCCGGATTCCAAATGGCACATCCTGGCCGAACCTGGGGGGCAAGAGGGGCTGAGCAGGTCAGCATGGCCAGGGCTGAGCATCACCCCCTGTCCCCTGCCTGGGCTGACCTGTTGAGGACCACCAGGACGAGGGCACCGTCGGGGCGCAGGACGGCCACGTGCTCCAGCTGGCAGAGGAGGCAGCGGCGGCTGCTGTGCAGCCCCACGCGCCGGGAGCCCTCGGGGATGAACTTGCTGTGGGGGGAGGACCAGGAGTGGAGTGGTTCTGCCCCTGGTCTGGGGCTGGCAGCAACACCTGAGCCCCCCGACCCACCTGAAGTGGCCCAGGTGGTAGAACATGGGCTGCTTGTAGAAAACGTCCTTGCTGCCATCCACAATGACTGGGCTGTCCACAAAGTTCTTGACCCAGTTGGGGCCTCCCTCCAGATCCAGGACCAGGTTCCAGTCGGTCCAACCGGACACAAAGTGGTTCAGGACCTGGTGGGGTGGGGAAGGGGCTGAGCAGGGCTGAACCCCCCAGCCCTGGGTGGGCAGTGTGGGGGCCGTACCGTCACAATGCTGTAGCTGTAGTGGACCCCTCGCTCCCAGCAGCCGAGGGACACGGCGAAGCGGAAGGTGAAGAAGCCACTGCAGGCCTCCGTGTAGAGGAGGAAATGCTCAGGGAAGAGCTTGTGGGTGGCCTCCAGGCTGCAGCCAGGTGGGACAACAGCATCCAGGTACCAGTGGACTGCCAGGCCAGCCACGTAACGGGCAGCTGTGGCATTGCCCAGGACCTGGGGGAGAAAAGGAGACACCTCACACTGTGTGGTATCTTGCACCCCAAGCCCATGGGGATGGACACACGGACTCTATGGTCTACCAGGGCCATCTCTTGTCCCCTCCTGTGGGCACCACAGCCTTCCCCACCTGCAGCCTCCTTTTTGAAGCACTGCACCTCTTTGAGCAGCACCCCAGCATGGATCCAGCACCCCAATGGCACCCTATCCTGGCGTTGGCACCTTGCTGGGTGCAGCGTGAAGGGGGTGGGGTACAGGTTTGGCCCTCAGTGAGCCCCTCATCCCCCACCTGGCTCTGCTGCTACCTGGTCCTCCCTCCACATTCCCCTGGGGTGGTCTGGCCCCATGGTCATGCCATGGCTGGTGACAAGGGAGGGACATGCTGCGTGGCTCGAGGCTGGGGCAGGCGCACATTTTACTTTCTTTCCTCCTAGTCTAAGGTGATTCCCCCAAACAGCCCTTGCAGCATTGTGTGGGGAAGCCAAATCAGCTGAAACTCTGCCCAGAGAAGGTGCTGGTGTCCGTCAGCACTGCTGGGACACAGGAATCCAGGATGTGGGTGCCACCTCCTGTCCTCACTCCCACCGGGAACACACGGAGGTGGCTGCTGCCGAAGGAGCCAGCTCCGGCTCCCGCTCCGGCAGACCCGGTTTGCTCCCTTTCTCTAGGGCTGGGAGAGGCCTCTGGCTCCATTTCCAGTAAAACACGGGGCTGGGACGTGAGGTGGAGGGGGAGGAAGGGGCTCTGCTCTTCACCACTTTGGCCCAGTGCGGGAGGTGGATGCGCTGGTCGTCGAGGATGAGGAGCTGCGTGCGGTGGGAGCTGCGGGCCAGCGCGGGGCCCAGGTCCTGCAGGATGAAGTCCCGCTGCTGCGCGGCCGTGAAGGCGATGGTGGGGGCCTGGGGGGGCGTGAAGAGCCCAGCCAGCGGCTCATTCTGTGCCGTCACTGCCCAGAAAGTCACGTTGTGTTTGGCATATTCATCCAGGAACCTGGTGCAGAGAAGGGGGAGCAACATCAGCTGGGCTGACCCCCCCAACCCAACCCCCAGCCCCACCACCGTCCATTCCACTCCAGCTCCGGGGATGGTACTTGATGAAGTAGTTGGCCCAGGTCTTGTGGTACTTGTTCCCCGCTTGTCCCTTCAGAGTCCCCTTCCCACGGACGTCTCCATTACTCTTCATCCAGGCTGGGGCAGTCCAGGGGCTGGCAAAGAGCAACAGCGGCCGCTTGCTCATGGCCAGGGCTCTGCGCAGGAGTGGGATCTGCAGGAGGCAGCAGCGGGACCGGCTCAGCTCCAGCTGCAGCTTCCCAAAACCCCAGGGCCCAGCATGGCAGGAAGGGGAGCACTCAAGGGACCTCAGTGGGGACTGGCAGCTGACAAGCACCACCCCATGGCACAGCGCCACAGCTCCTCACCCTGCCAGTGCCAGCTGGGATGCGCCAGGACGTGCCCCGGAGGAGGTGCCAGCTCTCACAGGCTGTCCCCAACACCCTGCCACTGTGTGCAGGGCTCAGCAGCACCTGATCAAGGGGGTCCCGGCAGGAGACCAGGAGCTCCAGCGCGAGAGGGGACAAGGTGCCGATGGCAGCGGCTTCAGCCTCCCACCTTCATCTTCACGTCCTCGTCCGCCAGCCTGAAGTGCTTCAGCTCGTAGTCATGGGGGACGTCATCGTAGCTGTAGGGGCGCACGGAGAAGTCACTGCAAGCCATGGGGACCCGGATGAGGTTGTACTCAATCCCTGCAGAGCGGGAAAAGCATCAAGTGGCAGCGGAGCAGGCACCCAGGTGAGGGGTGTCCCTGCAGCGGGGGCAGGCACAGCCACCTCCGGTGACCCCAGGAGCTGCCCACACTGCAGTGCCCTCACTGCTCACCACTCTTGGAGAAGTAGGAGCGCAGCAGGTTGTCCTGGGCTGGCTGTGAGAGCCGCAGGATGTTCATGGCAGCCGCATCGGAGAGGGACCCGCCAAAGCCCTTCAAGTGCTGGTACAGTGTGGAGATGTTGAGCGTCAGCAGCAGCCCTGCGGGGAGACCCTGGCTCAGAGCACGGTGCCCGGGGGTCCCGCGGTGGCACCGCCGCCCACCCGCGGTGGTACCTGGGCTGTGCAGACTGCTCTGGAAGCTCCCCTCGCTCCGCTCCAGCCGCTTGCCGGCCTTGCTGCTCTCGTACTTGACGTAGGAGCCGGGGGCTGGCAGGACCAGGGGGTCCAGCGTGTCACAGTACGTGGCGTTGCAGACACAGACCAGCGAGCCATGGCCAAAATCCTTGGGGATGCAAGGTCGGGCACCTAGGGGGCACGGGAGGGTGGGGGCGGCTGCCGGCTCGGGGACGTGTCCCTGTAAGCTCTCCCGCGTGCCCCGGGGCGATGCCGCTGTTCCCGTGCTCCACACCCCGGCAGCTCCTGGGCACTCAGCTCCGCGCTGCCCCTGGGCTCCTGCCCCTGCCCCAGGGCACCCAAGCCCCGCTGCCACCCCCGCGACGTCCCCGCGCTCACCTGCCGCCCGGGGCACTGGCACCAGCAGCAGCAGCAGCAGCAGCCAGCCCAGGATGCCGACAGCCCCCATGGCCCCTCTGCGTTCCCCAAGCTCTGCCAGGTCCCAGGGAGCAGCACCTGCGAGCGAGGACATCCTCAGTCAAGGCAGGGGGATGGAGGGATCGGCTATGCTCCCCACTGGATCAGCCCCATCTCCTCAGCCCCTGCTCCTCCTTCCGCTGCCATAGAGCTCCTGCCACATGCTCCATTCCCTCCCAAACACCCTCGTCTTGCAGGTAGGTGGGGTGGGTCCATCCCTCCAGGAACCCGCAGCCCACCCGCCTTCACCCCGGCTGCTCCTGACCTGCGCTGCCGCCAGCCCTCCTCCTCCTCAGCAGCTCCAACGTCCCCACCTCGCCTTTACCGGGAGCTGCTCGGAGACCTCCCTCCGCAGCACACCCTCTCCCACCCCCACAGCTCCTCCTTGCTCTCCTCCCGGCCTGTACCTGCTCTTGGACCCGGACCGCCACCGTTCATCTCCTCGACGTGGGGCTGGGGAGCACCGGGTCTGCCTCGCCCCCTCCTTGTGCCAAGGAGGGACAGGGCCGTGGTGCTGGCAGCTGTGCCTGAGGGAAAGGTCCCACTAGCACTGGAAGTTGTCACAGGGGCAGCTCTGAAACCCCACTGCGATCCCTGAAGGAAGCGTCGATTCCTTTGTCACCAGGGTCTGGATGAGCACCTGGGAGCCCAGCAGAGCCCAGGGCAGGCTCATGACATTGCTGCCTGTTCTGCTGAGGACCTCCAACAGCTCCGTGGGCCACCCACTTATCCCTGCCCACTCCCTTGCTGTCCCCTCTGTCCCCCAGGAGCTGCTGGAGCCATGCATCCAGCCAAGGAAGGGTCCAGGACCCCCAGGTGAGGTCCGGGAATGCGGTTGCACAGCCCAGGGCAGCATAAGGACACAGCAGGAGTGGTCACATGGGAGCTGGGGCCGCTGCCATTCCCTGCCCAGTTCTTTGGCATTGCTCACCCCCACTCAGCACATGCTGGGGAAGGTGGCAGCGGTGGCAGCAGTGGCAGAAGGTGAGCAGTGCTCCAGCTCCCGGACAAGCAGGGCTGCACTCTGGCCCTCAGCCATGGCAGCCAGACCCTCGAAAAGGGACCTGCTGCCCTGACACTGGCTGTGCCAGGAGCAGAGCCCAGCGCTGGTGCTCTGGGAGCACTCCCTGCTCCTCCAAGAGTGACCCTCCAGCCCAGTGAGCCAAGGCTGAACTGGGCCAGCTCACCTGGATACACAGACCCTACCTGGTCCCATCACCCAGGACGTGCCCGCTCCCATGGACACACACCCATCTCTGTGGGGACACCCTCAGCATCTCCACATAGGGGTGGCCCAGGGAATGGAGAGTGTCCAGATGCCAGACACAGCCATGGCCCCACCGGCTTGGAGCATCCATCACCAGGTCAGGGCTCCCCTGCACAGGGTTAAACCACTCCGTTAGCTCTCCCTCCCCGGGTGGAGCAGCACTTCATGACTAATTTTCTCCTTTTCTGGTGTATCAGATGCAGTTCTGGGGCAATTCAGTTCACCAAAGTTCCTCCTGCCCCAGCACTGCCCTGCTGTGGGCTCTGCCACAGTTCCACGCCTCTTCTGGGAGCTGAGCCACGGGCCACCTGGGCCAGTAGCCACGGGGGCCAGGACAGATGAGGCTGGGTAGCTCCCAGTTACATCTCACAGGGCAAACAGGTGCCCCGGGAGGGAGCTCCAGGCCCCGTCCTGCTGTGCTGTGGGTCTCCCACCCCCAAGTGCCATTAAGGTGTCACCAGACTGCTACACCCAGGCTAATGAGCCCAAATTTTAGGGAGGGATTAATAGGTCCTACGGCAATCAGCCACCTCCCAGCTCACTTCCAGCTGTCCAGGATGCCCCCACTCACCCTCTCCCATTCTGATGTCCAGCTCTTCCTGCCCCCCATCCAGCCACAACCCCCCAGCTGGCTCAGGTCCCCGCAGCTTCTGGAAGCAAAAACACTGCGGAGGCTGCTGGAGCTCATCCCTATCAACACTGGCTGATAAGAGCGTCCTGCTGAGCAGGAAAAGTGAGACCCAGGGGCCGGGCAACGCCTCACACAGAGCCGCTGGCACGGGAGATGCTGGGCAGCCACACCAAACCCTCAAAGCCGCTTCTTGCAGCCGCTCTCTGAACATGGGGAGCTCATGAGGGTCGCAGGGGCAGCATGGCATCGTGTGACCGCCCTCTGCAGCACACAGGTGGGTTTGTTCCGGGCCAGAGTTGAGGATGTGGGGTCAAAGGAGCCGTCAGAGGAGCCGCGGGTGGGGGGAATTTTGTCTCTTAGCCAGGAGGGGGCAGATGGGGACCCAGGGAACGTGGAGTTGGGCTGAGCCACCTTTACAGGGATCACAACTCTAAACATCGATGCCAAAGAGCCTCAGTGCGGCATCACAGCAACTCCTTCCCGGCAGTGGGACCCCAGCCGGCAGCACGTGGGGACACAGTCCCCAGGGTGATCACCAGCTCCAGGTGGGACCCCAGCAGTCCCCAGCCACTGTGAGCCCCAAACGAACCAAGGCTTTGCACAAGAATTAATGAGCCAAGCCCAGCGACGTCGGAGGATTCGCCCCCGCTACGTTTATCCCAGAGCCAGTCGGTCCTTCAGCACCAAGCCGAGCACAGGGACAAGGGCACGTGGACCAGGGTGATTCAGCATCCGGCCACCAGTTGTCAGTACCAGGGCAGGTAAGTAAGAAGCAGGTGACGAAGCAGCCCTGCACCGGGAGAGGGATGCTGGGAGCAGAGTGATGGGAGTAGTTATGATCCTGGAGAAATATTTCCCTCTTGTGGACAAACACAAACAGCCTCGGGGCAGGAGCAGAGTGCTCTCCCCAGGACTCCGGTGGCACCCCCCGGAGTTGCAGGATCCCAGGAGCAGCGTCGCTGTGGCACAGTGGCGTGCCAGTGTCCCAGGGTGACACTGTCACGCACTGACCCCGCCTGGGCTGTGCCCAGCCCACGCAGCATCAGGGCTGCCAGTCCTGAAGCACCCCGGGGCACATCCCGCCTGCATGGATCAGCCCAGGGGCCCAGCCACCCTCCTCGCCCTGAAATCATGACCTCCCTGCCCTAATCTCTTGCTCCCACGCTCTGCCGGCTCCCTCCCTCCTTCCTGGGTGCGCCCACACTCAGCACCCACTCCCGGCCCTGTCTTCGCTTGCTCAAGCTGCCCCAGCTCTGTGGTGGGTGCTGAGCCCCTGGTGCACCCCCACCACCCTCATCACAGTGGAGACCCCTCTGCCCAGTCCCCGTGGGAGACAGCAGGCTCCAGGCAGCACCGCTGCAACCTGGGCAGCATCCCTGTCCCAGAAAAGCCCCAGGAGCAGCTGGCAAGATCCTGACATTAGCTAAAGCCTGCTGGGACCCTGAGCCTCCTGTGATGAAAAGTTCTGGGAGCTGTCTCTGCCTCCATCCCGGCCTCAGGCAGCACCTTGGTCTGGGAGTTGTGACATCGGGCCTGACATGGGGCTGCGAGCGGCTCCAGCTTGGCAGGAAAAGCAAAGAAAGCTAAAGCTTGGCTGCAATCCCTGCCCAGGCCTTCCATGAAGGGGGATATCCAGCTTTGTCCCTGATCCGGCAGCCAGAGAATCTGCATTTGGTGTGAATCCTGGTCTATTTGCTAGGCCCCAAAACTTGTCCCCAAAGGCAGCAGGAGAGCACCCGGGCTCTGCTCAGGCCCAGCCAGGCAGCACATGCTTGGAACTGGGAGCAGACTCATGCCTGGAGCACCCCTTGGCAGGGTGAGGCCTGCAGGGAGATGAGCTGGGGAGGCGCTGGGCAGGGAGAGGGGCTGCCCCACGAGGTTCCAGGTGCTCTGCGCTGCTCTCCAGCCTCCTGCAGGCTCCACGCTCCACCCAGCCGCAGTGCCCAGGAGCAGGACAGGGCCCTGGACCTTTCTCTTCCAGCCGCAGACATCAAGGCAGCATCCGTGTTTAATGTCAGAACAGCAGAACACAGCGTTCACAGCCTGTGGGGTCTCCACCCTGAGGGGCACCGGTGCCCCCGGCCCTTTTGCACACGCACGGCCTCCCCGGCCCGGCTCGCTCCGAGCGCCCGGCTCCGCTGCGGCCCCGGGAGCCACTTCCCCCGCGCGCCCCGGCCCGAGCCCGCGGGCAGCTGGGGCTGCGCATCCGGCCTGGCTGCGTCCGGCCCCTGGCAAGCCATGGGCATCCCAGCCCCATCACTGCCGCCGCCACAGGTAGGTCTGGATGGAGTTGGCCGGAGCCACAGCTGAGATGAGGCCGACGGTGTCCGCCAGCCCAAAGAAGATGTCCTGTGGGGACCTGGAGGGGTGAGAGCAGGGGGGGTCAGACCTGCAGCACCCGCTGCTGCACGGGGCACGTTGGGATGGGGTCCCACACGGGGCTGGCAGGATGGGAGTCCCACACAGCGGGGCTGGGCTGCGTCACTCACCGGTTCAGAACCACGACCACCACGGCGCCGTCGGGGCGCAGGAAAGCCGTGTACTCCAGGGCTGTCTTCTTGGACTCTTTCGAGGGGATGAGCCCCACGCGCTGGGAGCCCTCAGGGATGAACTTACTGCAAGCAAGAAGCAACCCCAGGGAGGGAATCAGAACCCAGTCCTCTCTTGTCAAGCTGCCGCTGGAGCCTAGGCAGTTAGGCATGTGTTGTGGGCTCCAACCCACCTGAAGTGTCCCATGTGGTAGAACATTGGCTGTTTGTAGAAGATGCCTTCACTGCTGTCCACAATGATGGGACTGTCCACGTAGTTCTTGACCCAGTTGGGGCCCCCCTCCAGGTCCAGGGCCAGATTCCAGTCAGTCCAGCCAGCCACAAAGTGGTTCAGGTTCTGCAACAGGACAACTCAGATGTCTGCCCAAGGAGTGGGGTACTGAGGGGAGAGGGAGCACACTGGCAGCCCTCCCCAGGACCCACAGTACAGGGAGACATGAGGGCCTCACCGTCAGGATGCTGTGGCTGTACTGGTTCCCCCGTTCCCAGCAGCCCAGGATCACGTCCCGCTCCCAGAAATGGGCCCCAATGCACGCCTCCGTGGCGAGGATAAAGTAGTCGGGGAAGAGCTCATGAGTGGGCAACACTGTGTCCTGTATGGGACCGATGAAGTCCAGGTACCAGTGGATGCCGATGCCGTGGATGTAGCGAGCTGCCTCCTCATTCTCCAGGACCTGGCAGGGAGAAGAGTCGGTCCCACGGGGCAGGGCCAGCGCTCCAGCCCTCCCCAGGACAGAGCAGCCAAGCCTTCCACAGCAATGACTCTGCCCTGGCTCACTGTGCTGGTACATCCCCTGCCACACACCACTTTGGCCCAGTGTGGGAGGTGGAGCCGGTTGTCGTCCAGGATGATGAGCTGGATGTGGCGGTGGGAGCTGTTGGCCAGTGCCGGGCCCAGGTCCCGGGCGATGAAGTCCCGCTGCTGCTCAGCCGTGAAGCCCAGGCACTGGAAGGGGTAGTTGTTGATCAGCCCGGCCGTGGGCTCGTTCTCCGCTGTCACCGCCCAGAAGGTCACGTTGTGCTTGGCGTATTCATCCAGGAACCTGGCGTGGGGGAAAGGGGTGAACCGTCAGGGGTGTCCAGTGCCACCACTGAGGGTCCCCAGGTATCGCCCCTGTTCCCCTGCCGCAGCTGCTCCTCACCGTATGAAGTAGTTGGCCCAGGTCTTGTGGTACTTGTCCCCTGCCTGCCCCTTCAGTGTCCCCTTCCCCACGTAGGACTCGCTGGTCTTCAGCCAGGTGGGGGAGGTCCAGGGGCTGGCATACAGTGACAATGGCCGCTTGCTCATGGCCGAGGCTCGGTGCAGGAGGGGGATCTGCAGAAGGGCGTGGAGGGAGCAGCTCAGCTGAGCCCCCATGACCCTCCATCCCACTCTGCTCCCTCCCACCGCTCGCCTTCAGCTTCGTGTCCTCATCTCGCAGGCTGAAGTGGGTGAGCTCATAGTCGTAGGGGACATCATCGTAGGTGTAGGCGTGGAGGGAGAAGTCACAGCTGGCCATGGGGAGCCGGATGAGGTTGTACTCCAGCCCTGCCAGGCAGTGGTACATGAAGTCTCCAAGACCTGCTGGCACCCAGGGTCCCTGTCACCATCCCTCCTGTCACCCCGATGTTCTCACCTTCCTCAGAGAAGTAGGAGCGCAGCAGGCGATCCTGCGCTGTTTCCGGCAGGGATAAGATGTTGATGGCGGCCGCGTCAGTGATGGAACCACCAAAACCTTTCACCCTCTGGAACCGCTGCGACGTGTCCAGGGTGAGGACGACATCTGCAGGGAGGGGAGCCCAGCGTGATGGTGGGTTGCAGCAGGGTCCACTCCATCCCTGTCACCCATGGCGGTACCTGGGGCGCAGAGGCTGCGCTGGAAGCTCCCCTCGCTCCGCTCCAGCCGCTTGCCGGCCTTGCTGCTCTCGTACTTGACGTAGGAGCCGGGGGCTGGCAGGACCAGGGGGTCCAGCGTGTCACAGTATGTGGCATTGCAGACGCAGACCATGGCATCACGGCCGAAGTACTTGGGGCTGCAGGGTCGGGCACCTGAGGGGCACGGGAGGGTGGTGGGGGCAGTCTCGGGGACGTGTCCCTGCCAGCTCTCCCACCTGGCCCAGGATGATGCCACTGTCGCCTTGCTCCACACTTCGGCACCTCCCGGGCACCCAGCTCCCACACTGCCTCCGGACTCCAGACACTCCCGACGGACACCGCCGGGTCCCGGGGTATTCCCTCCCCTTCCCCTCCCATGCCGGTCCACCGGGTGTACCCAGCCACCCGGGTATCCCTGTTCCCTTCACCCACCGGGCACCCCCGGCCCCCTCCCGCTCACCTGCGGTCCGGTGCACGGCCAGCAGCACCAGCAGCAGTCGCCAGCACAGGGCACCGACGCCCCCCATGGCCCCGCCACTCCCGGTGCGCTCGGAGCCGGCCTGGCAAGCACCGGGTCCGCCGCCGGCCTCGCCTTTAAGCGCGCCCGGGCCGCCCGTCCCGCCCACACCCGGTGCAGGAGCGGCACCGGCTCTGGGCGGGCCCGGCCCCGGCCCTTCCCCCGCACCGGTACCGGGACCGCGGACCGGGGAAACTGCACGGGCGCGGTGCCTCTCACCCCACCCCCCCACCCCGAGAGCTGCAGGCAATCCCGGTCCCGGTCCCGGTCCCGGTCCCCGCCCGCGATGCCTCCCAGGCCCCAATGGCACCGGCCGTCCCGTCCCGCGGAGCCGCCACCGGGAAACCGGGACCCGGCACCCCGTGACCGGTCAGCTGACCGCCCGCCCCGCCCCGTTCCGCCCGCCCCGTGACACCGGTCCCGTGGGCGGTGGCGACCACCTTTATTCGGTCTCTAGCGAGGGGCAGTGGCTGCGGGACCGGCCCCGCAGCGCGGCCCGGGCGCAGCCGGGCGAGGAGGGGAGGAACAGGCACGGCCAGCGGCGGAGCACCGGCACCGACACCGGGACCGCACGGGGCGGAGGGGCTGGAGAGGGGACAGGCATGGCCAGCACAGGGGACAGGTCAGAGGACAGGCATGGCAGTCCCGGGGTACGGGCACGGCTGGTACAGGGCACCAGGGACCAGGCCAGCACAAGGGACAAGCCAGGGGACAGGCAAGGTCATCCTGGGGTACAGGCACGGCTGGCACAAGGGACTGGGGATCAAGCCAGCATAGCCAGCCAAAGGGACAGGGCAAGGACAGCATGGCCAGTGCAAGGGACAGGGCAGGCAGAGCTGTCCAGGACACAGGCACAGCTGGCACAGGGAATTGGGCAGGGGACAGGCACGGCCAGCACAGGGGACAGACACAGCCATGCCAGCATACAGGCACAGCTGGCACATGGCCCGTGTGTGGGACAGGCACAGCCAGAACAGGGGGCAGGGCAGGGGACAGGCATGGCCATCCCAGGGAATAGGCACAGCTGGCACAGGGGACAGGGCAAGTGACAGGCATGGCCAGCACAAGGAACAGGGCAGGGAACAGGCATAGCCATCCCAGGAGACAGGCACCAGGGACAGGGCAGGGGACAGGCATGGCCACCCCAGCCCCCCAGCAGACACCCCAGGGGACCAGCCCCTTGCCCTGGCCCCGCCTGGGGAAGGGGCCCAGCAGAGCCCCCAGGGCAGCGGCGCAGGGCCCAGCCCCACCGGGGCAGCAGCAACGTCCGAGCAATGTCCAGGGCCAGGCCCAGAGCAGGACTCCCTCTCCGTGCCGGGGAACCGGAGGGTCCCTGCAGAGGCTGCGCCCTCAGAGTGCGCTCTCCTTGCAGGCCCCGCTGAGGCTCCGGGGGCGGCTGCGCTCCAGCCGGCGCGTGGACAGGAGCCGGCGCAGCGACGAGGTGGAGCTCAGGTCCCCACAGCTCTGCAGGTGAATTCCTTCGTGGGGCCGCTCCGCACCCGGCCAGGCGCTCCAGGGAACCTGCAACCCAAGGGGACAGGCTGCAGCCGCGTGAATGACACCCCTGCCCGTGGCACCCTGCTTGTGGCACCCTCTCGTGCTCACCCCCCTCTGCTCATGCTCCCCATGCTCCGGTGCAGCCAGGCAGCACACAGGGCAGCAGGGCAGAGGTGACAGGGATGGCAGAGGCGTGCATCATGCGCCCACGCTGGCATTTGGGACAGGCTCGTTCCCGTCAAGGCCTCCCGGGCTGTGCAAGGTCTCCGGCGTCCCGTAAAGCTGAGTTGCCGGGATGTCCCAGCAACAGCCTCGAGTGCAGTGACTCAGGGGCAAATCCAACGCCATTGCAACAGGCACGATTTTCCCACTCATGGCTCCAGTGGAGATTAAGGAAAAGGAGCTGCCCCCAGGAAGGGCTGGGCAAGGGCAGTGCTGCAGGAAGGAAGCTCTGCCCGCAGCCAGGGTGCCAACACCGTGGGGGTGTGGCAGGGGAAGGGAGACAGTGGAAGGGCCAGCATGCAAGTGCTGATGGAGATGGAAGGGAGGAAGAGGGTGTGCATGGGACTTCTCTAGGAATGAGAAGTTGCCCCTGTCCCCTGTGGCTGCCAGAACCCACCTGTTTGTGCCCCTGGAAGCTGTGCCCAGGCACCTCCACACCAGCTGCCAGGCTGCGCTTGGGTCTCTGCAGGAACCTGGCCACCAGCCCGCGGGTGCCCCGGTAGCCCTTGAGGTCCCCAAGGGAGCGGGTTGTTGTCTTTGACAGCTGCTGTGGCACCTTCTTGCAGGGTGGCAGCTTGTTCTTCCCCACCGAGCTGGCCCGGAACAGCAGCGGGGAGTCACAGTGGGAACGGTGGAGCAGGCAGGCCTCGGAGCACAGCCCTGTGGAGTGACCGCTGTCAGACCTAGACACTGCTCTGGCAGACCTGGACACTGCTCTGACAGACGCATTCCTGCCTTCAGACCTGGGACACTACTCGGACAGACCTGTCCCCACTGTCAGACCCCAAGACACTGCTCCTGGCAGACCAGTCCCCACAGGCCCCAAGGTCCTGCTCTCTCCCCTGCCCAGTCAGCGGGAGAGGTCCCACTGCAGGTCTCCATTGTCCCAGCTCCAACAGGGTGACCCCAATCCCCAAAGGGCTACAGAGATGCTCCCCCCACTTCTCTGTCTATCCCGGTACATCCCAGTGCCCTGACCTGTATCAGCGGAGGAGTCAGACACGGTGTCCTCCAGTGCTTTGGTATAAAGTACTT
Source organism: Atrichornis clamosus (assembly GCA_013400975.1). Lineage (NCBI taxonomy): Eukaryota > Metazoa > Chordata > Aves > Passeriformes > Menuridae > Atrichornis > Atrichornis clamosus. Next base: position 3,645 of record WBMZ01016496.1, on the reverse strand, counting down.
CCCTGAAATCTGCTGGGAGCAGAGAGAGCCCTCAGGCTTCGGCAGCTGTGCAGACCCCAGGCAGCACCACCCTCCCGCATCCCACTGCTCCCAGCCCAGCACACCTCCCCTGCTCCCCCCGTTCCTCCCCAGACTGGCTCTAATCCCACCTGGCCACAGAGGAACACAGCCAAACCTGCGGCACATCCCGGCTGCACCGCACAGACGCTGCCACACGCACATCCCGTCCCGGCGGTCATTGTCACCTACCAGCATGGCCACTCATCGGGACGCCGGGGTCACTGTGTGACCTCAGGAGCGGGCGTGGGGCCAGCCCCGGGGCTGGGGACGAGGGGCAGGAGGTCTCGCTGTTGCGCCGGGGGTGGCCGGGGCGGCCGGCGCCGGGGTCCGTGGGGCGGCCACCCCCGCGCCCCTGCAGCGAGGAGCCCTTGTCCTTGAGCCGCACCTCGGGGAAGCAGGGCCCGGCGCAGCGCGCCAGCCCCGCCAGCCGGTTGCAGCTGTGGGTGACGGCTCCCCCCACCAAGATGCCGTCGGGGCCGGGCTCCGCGGTGGAGCAGGAATAGGATCGCTCGCCCCGCACGCGGGGCTGGGGCGTCTCCTCGAAGGGGCCCTGCAAGCCCAGCGTGGGGCTGCGCGCGTGGTGGCTGCACTGCACGCAGTCCACGCTCAGGCAATAATCGGCGCGGCTGCGCTGGATGGAGCGGAACAGGACGTAGTCGACGGAGCGCATGGAGCCCTGCAGCTCCAGCAGGCACGAGTCCTCCGAGGGGCTGCTGTCCCCGGGGATGTCCATGATCTCGGACATGATCAGGGACCCGCTGTCCATGGACACTGCGAGGAGCGGACGGGCACCACTGAAGAGCTGCCAGGAAGAGGCGGTCCCGCCCCGGCCCCTCTCCCATCCCCCCGTGCCAGCGGGCAGCACTCACCTTCTCCGCTGAGCACGATGGAGGGGACGCGGTCGCAGGTGCAGGCATGGGAACCGTCTGTCAGCTGCGAGTCGAACAGGGTGGCCTGTGGGACAACACGCTCAGGGCTCAGCCGAGCAGGAGCCCACCCTGCCTGGCCTCCCCTGCCCGCGGCCCCCCAGCCCCCACCTGGCTGTCTCCCCGCAGCCCCATCACGGTCTCATATGACGGGGGGAAGTCGGTTGGGTAGAGGGGCACAGGGCTGTCCATGGAGCCATTGTAGGTGATGCTGCAGAGGCAGGAGCAGAAAAGCCACATTGGGTGGGACAAGCCCTGCTGGGAGCACACGGGCCGCCTGCTCCACCAGGCTCACTCCCAGCCAGTACCTCTGCGCGTCCGTCTCGGAGCTGCAGGTGTACTCAGGTGGGTAGTAGGGGGGCGGTGGCACCGGGGGCACAAACTCCTCAAAGTCCATCATGCTCTGCAGAAAGGTGTCAGGTGGGGATGTGCATTCCAGCGTCACGGAGCTCGAGCGCTGTGGGACCAGCTGCAGGGAGAGGGGAGGAGGGAGACCTGAGACCTCCTGCCCAGAGATCCAGCAAGGGATGTGCATCCTGGGTTTTAATCTGCACCTGGCTGGGGCCAGATCCTGTCCTGGCACCCCAGGGCCCCCCTCCAGCCTCGGAACGCTGCTCCCCAGCCCCATCTGCTCTTGAGCCAGAGCTGGGACTCACCACATGGACGATGTCGAGGGAGAAGATCTGGATGCAGCACACGACGGCAGAGAGGGTGCAGATGATGGTGGAGAAAATGGTCAAGCCGCAGACACTGAAGAGGAGATCCTGGGGAGCAGTGGGGTGAGCTGCAGAGCCCGCAGAGCATGGCAGGGTGCACGGCCGCTCCGCAGGGAGCCCTTGTGCCCCCCTGGTCCTCCACCTTGAGTGCCACACGGATGCTCCGGCAGTTGGGGTTGGGGAACATGGTCAGCATCTCACTCTGCTGGCTGCAGGAGGCGGGCGGGGGCTCCGAGCGGGCCTGGCAGCAGACACACGAGTCCCTCTCCTGGGCACAAGAAACACTGTGAGGGACCTCCGGATGCCGTGCTCTCCCCTGAGAGCCACTGGCACATCCCACCACCAGGCATGTCTCCAGAGCCCCGGAGCCAGAGATGAGCTGCACGTGGAGGCCCAGGGGGCACTGGGGCTGCCCCTGCTCAGCCTCACCCTCTCGCAGGCCTCCAGGGTCTTCACCAGCTGCGCATTCTGGCACGACAGGATGGAGCCAGCGAGGCTCAGCATGATGCCCAGCACCGACAGCAGCGTGAAGAAGGCGATCTGCAGCGGGAAGAGAGAGGCTGCCGGCCATGCAGGACTGCAGAGCAGGGAGCTGGCGCATCCAGGGGCACGAGGGGCTGCTCGGCCTCCCCGTCCTGGACTCCTGCGCCGAGCAGGGGTGTCCCCCCCAACACCTACCACCAGGGTGAGCGGCCGCTTCCAGGAGATGATGCCAACGAGCCCGGACAGTGCCAGCTGCAGATGCACAGGCCCAGGGGTGAGCACAGGGAGGAGGCTGTGCCAGGCCAGTGGGGCCCCGAGCAGCCCCTGCCCATGGGCAGAGCCCCCTGATCCCTGCAGGGCTGGAGCCAGCCCAGGAGCAGCAGGGCTGTAGGAGCAGCCCTGGCGCCACAAGATGGGAGAAACTGCTGATTCAGGGCCTGGGGACTGCGGGCAGCTCCAGCTGGGCAGCAAACCCAGGCCAGGATCTGTGCTGCAGGGTCACCACAGGGGACCCCGGGTCCTGCCCTCACCCCAATACGCAGCAGGCTGAGCAGAGCCCCCATTGCTGCCCGATCCCTGCCCTGTCCTCACTGCGGTGCCCCCACATCCCTCCCTGCCCATGGCTGCAAACCTCAACGTGTGCCCCGGGCAGTCCCCTGCGCCACTCAGGGGTCCCCATCCCTCACAGAGTCACCCTGGGGAAGCCCTTGGGATTCTCCCACAATGCACTGCGGCAGCCACGGGCAGAGGGTGGGGGAGCAGCGGGGCTGCCCTCCCCTGGGACCGGCAGCAGGCTCGGTCCTCGGGGAGCCGTGCAGTCCCCTCCCCGCGCCGCCCCGGCCCCACTCACCGAAAAGCCAGCCCAGGATGGGCAGGAGTGCCGGATTTTGGTGGAGGGCGTGATGGTGGCTGCCACCAGGCTGAAGGTGACGATGAGGACGCCCAGGATGGCTTGGACGAGGCCCAGGACCAGCAGGACCTGCAGCCAGGTGCGCTGGAGGCGGAGGTGGGTGAGGCTGCGGGAGCTGCGGCCGGTCAGCGAGCGGCTGGAGTCGGTGGGGGAGGGCATGGCTGCAGCGGGCGGCGGCTCGGGGCCGGCCCCGGAGCCCCGGGGCAGCCGGCGGCACCGCGCCAGGACCGCGGGGAGAGGGAGCGACCGCTCTGCGGGAACGGGCCGGGCTCCACCTTTCGCCTCCCGGAGGATGCTGACGGCGGCTCTTCCCTGCCCCGGGAAGGGGGGGCTCGGGCAGCGCCCACGGCCACGCGGGGCCAGGGCAGCCAGAAGCTCCGCGGAGAACAGAACCGGCCTCACCGATCCCTGTGCACCCCAGCCGGGACCGGCCTAGAGACGCCGGCCGGAGCCGGAGCGCGGCCCCGGGGCCGCCGCCTCCTCCCTGGCCGTCGGTGGAGCGCCGGGCCCCCGCCGGGGGATCATCCCGCCCCGCGGGGGCCGAGAGCCG
>WBMZ01016495.1:0-75403 GCA_013400975.1 Atrichornis clamosus | reverse complement strand
GCGGTGGGAGTTCGGGATAATCGAATGTTCCTACAGACACTGGAGGGGAGGAAAAAAATGCAGATTCCGGGAAAAAAAAACACCCCAAAAAACCTTCCTCTCCGTGTTTTAACTTCGTGGAAATTGAACGCGTTGTTTCTGTTTCGTGGTTGATACTTACAATTTTTAAATTCATAGGACTCCAGTTCTGATTTTTGTGTGTAAAAATTAGCATATGATGGTAAATTTAGCACGGTATGTTTCTTCTAGTCTGTTTATGTTGTATGTGGTTTTGGCTTTCTTCTGTTACAAAAATAGTACTAAGTAAGAAAAGGGGAGATGCTGATACTGATCTTTTTTGTGGCTTTTTTTTTGTTTTGTTTTGTTTCTTTACTGCTGGTCCTCCTCCCGTGGGCCTGTGTGAGTTTTGCTTTAATTAGTAAACTTTTAATGCCAAGATTTTTGTTCAATGGTAATTAAATTATGGATCTTCATATTCATAAAAGACGTTGTGTATGAGCTTCTTGAATAACAGAAAAGACACTGGAGGAGAGGTTGGGGAATCAGTAAAATCGCTTGGTCTCTATTTCATTTCCTTTGGTATAAATGCCAGCTGTCTTTCAAATATGAAATGATTTTTCTTTCATGTCTGCTCCTAGGCTAAAACAATCTGTTTGAAGTTTTATGTGAAGATATATATAAGACTTAAGTAAAATTAACTATACAATTCCCCTGAAGCAAAGGGAATATAACTTGCATGGAGTTTTGATTTTATTCTTTCTAGAGCACAGATCACTCTATTACAACATTTCTCTTTGTTCTTGTAGCAGGAAAAAAGGCTTTGATCTTATTAAGTATTTCCAGGCATATAGTAGATGGAAGTGCTCGTACTGTAGGAGGGCATGGCTTGAAAATTGATAGCATGTGCCTGTTATGGGTCAGAGGTGACCTTTATGAGCTTGAAAACTTAGTAAATAGATGACAAATCATATGATCATCCTATATCATGTTGCTCAAGGTTTTATTTAATTTTTTTTTAAAAATGTCTTAGTAACTTTGAGCACTTTCTCTCCAAGTAATACTGCCAGTTGGCCTAAATTACTAATTTAAATATACGTAAGGAGGTTATGTGAAGTTGTGGGGTTGGTTTTTGTGTTAGTTTTTGAAGCACACCTCTTGGTGTGTATGCCAGATCTTTGTATGAACCTTTCTACAATGAGAGAAGAGTACATACCCTAATTTTGGTGTCTTATTGCTTTTACTTGTAATGTTTGATAAATTAGTAGTTAATAGTATGAACCTCATTGTTTAAGTTGGAGATTTTTATTTAGATCATCGTATTAGATTTTGGATGTTGACATTTCTTGATACCTGCTGATGTATATAAAATCTGATTTATTTACTCACAAAGTGAGAAATCACATGTATAAAATGTATGTTTTCATTCTTTTAATAAAAATGTTCTGTTCTTTTCAATTTCTTTAATTTGTAAGCCAGAACAAAGCTTAATATTAAGCTAAAAAACAAGTACCTGAGCACCCCAGTAGATGGTTTGGTGTGGACTGGCACATATATTAAAAATCTGAAATATAAATCAAGGCCTTTTACTGTTAAAAGAAGTGCAATTTTTTTAACTTCTGTGTGTTTTAGGAGGGAGCTGTGAAAGTGAAAAATAGTGTTTTAGTACAAATCCCTTGCAAAAGAGTAAAATTTCACTGTTATGTGTAATAGGTGTTATATAAAAAAAAAAGGTAATTCAAGAATCCCCTTCAAGTAAAAAAGAAAATAGATCTTAATCTGTTTTATAAAGAAAATGAAGTACTTGCACTGAACTAGATGTAGCCTGTTTGGTTTTTTTCGGGTTTTTGGTTTTTTTGGTTTTTTTTTTTCCCTTCACCTGTTGACATATAGAAAATATTCTCAGTTTAAGGAAGGCTTACAACATTTTCGTATAGAGCTCCTGGGGGAAAAAAAAAAATTAAAATTATTTCTATCAAAAAAAGTTTTATCTTCTCTTTCATTCAAAAGCCATGCTACGGACCCCCCCAAAATAATCAAAATATCTAATGCCCATTAAAAATAAAGCTGTAAAAATATTTAGTTAGAAATAATAGCACAAATGTGAATCATGCTTTTTAGTATTTTTATTTTATTCTCTTTTAAAAATTAATACGTGATTAAGCAAATGTCTTCATTCACTGGGACCTTTTCATTTAGATTTTAGAAAGTGCAACAGTACCGAAATAATATTTAATAGAAGTTTTATATAATCTTTGTGCTCAAAGAGTAGAATAGACTTGAATTATTTCCACTTTTTTCAGTTCACCTACAAGTTTAGAAATAAATTGGTTATTTTCTAAATGTATTGTAGAATTATTTTAATAGAGATGGCAATACAGTAATGTGTCAGTTATCACCAAAATAAGTAATTTTTAGAAAAACATTGATTATATTTTATTTTATATCACCGATGACTACTATTTCATATGAGAATAAATTTTTGAATATATTCACTTTGTTTTATTCTGTGCACTTTATGGGTTGATTTAATATACCAGTCTATGCATTGAATAAATATTTGTTTTTCTCGTCATAGGCTGAGATTTTATTGAGCCTTTCTCCAAGGTGGAGTTACTGCATCTTTTACAGTAGATTTCTACAATGCCTATTTAAAAAGGATGGGAAAAAGTCAGGAGATACATGTATTTTGCATATGTGTAATGCTTTGTGATTTGCTTTTTTGTGAACTAGCTTACGTTGGGATATTTTTTTTGAGAAAATGCTTCTTTCCTTGAAACTTTTGAGAGTGTAAAAAGCTTTTTATAAACATGTTGCTGATGGACACATGTGTCTAGATGAGTAAATACACCCAGGTGTGAGTGTAGCTGTGTATATTTGGGTATTTTTTAGTGCAGAAGATGCCTGTCTTGCAGCCGTCACTCTCAGCGTTACAGCAGAGCGAAACATGTTAATAATCCTGCCTGATGCTCAGATGACACGACAGCATGCCTGGCTGTAGCTGTTATGCAATAAATAATGGACTTACTCTTCTAACATCCATGTAAAATGTTTTCAGTTTGTAAATTTTGGAGCAACCAGGTGCTAAGATTCAATTTTGCTTTTATTAGTATTGGTCCAGTTAGTACACGGGGAGGAAGGTACAATTAAAGCTGTTCTGTACCATATGCTGCCCATAGCAACTTACACAAGGTCAAAGCTAACATTTGTGAGTCAGGACAAATATAAAATCATCTGGAAAATCTCTAGGGGTACGTAGCTGTGGACGTTGAATAAAGAGAGGTAGTAAACACTGGTCAGCTGGATTTTTACTTTCTTTCTGTTTCTCGCCCTTCTCTTTCCCCTCCCCATCCCACTAAAAAACGATGAGCTACAATTCATCAGCCCAAGAGAGTTTTCCCTGCTCCACTCCATTGGGTTGAACTGCCAATCTGCTGAGCAGTGGTCCCCTGCCAGAAGGGTGTCTTGTCCGCAACAAGCTTTATTAATGCTTTAAAGTGAAGGTTATGTCCATTTCCTTGGGCAAATGACAGCAGCTAGGGATGGGCTCAGGTGCTGTATGGGACAGATCTATATTTCTCAAAACGTGTGCGCCAAAGAGGAACACGCCCCGTTTGCTCAGTGCCTTGGCTTTCATAATCGTCTGCATGCTGAAGTCTCTTTGTAGAAATACAATAGTCAGTGCTGGAGGTACAGAAACAGAGGGAGTTCAGGGAAGAGAGGGATAAATGAAAAAGATGGCCTGTATCTATGCTGTGACTGCCTGTGGGCAGTGCTGGTGCTGGGGATTCCTCCCAGAGATGCTGAAATACAGGGAACAAGTTAAGAAACAGGCAGAGTAGTTTTAACTTTTCTATTTTTTGTTTCCTCAAAATCTGAATATAATCAGGAATTTTTTGAAGACATAGTTGTATGTGTCCTTTAGTGACCGTGTACTTTGAAGAGTGTGGGGAAGAGATTTTGCTTAGCAAATAAAATACAAGAAGAATCTTCAAATGCTATTTGAATATATATTTCTTTTTTAATATTGTTTCTGCTGCATTACCTTCTTTTTCCTCCTTCAGTAGTTCACACTAAAATAAAAAGTAAAAATTAATAATTTTTTAAAAGACCAAAAGATTTCTACATACTGAATTTGAGATTTTTGCTAAGTTTCCCTGTCACTTTTTAACATGACTTTTGTCATTCCCTAGGGAAGAAGCTAGGAAGTACTTGTGCTATGTATCATTACAGTGGGATTGTGCGTTTCAAAAATACCGAAATAGGCATGTATAGCATGCCTAAACTGCATAAACATTTATTTAAGATGGAATTCAATTTAGCTACTTTTAAAAGTTTGAGTTTTATACCATGCTTAAAAATTATGGTTGGATTTGCAGACAATATTGTTCTCTTAAAGAAGTGTTTTATTTTTATTCTGGATGGTGAGAAGAGCTTTTTAAATACATGAACCTTTACACCTGGTATTAGAAACAAAAGTATAGTTGAGAATATGGTTATATTGATTTTGTACACTAGGGCTCTTCATTTAATCATTTTGCTTAAATGTCAGTTAAACAAGAATTTAGAGTGAATCTTGGGTTTGGTTGGGGTTTTTTGGCAGCTTCTGTCTTGCTGTAAAGAGGAGTATGGAAAACTGTAGATACTATTGTACATTCCTGAAATTTTAGTATATGATTTTGTCAGAAATACAATAAACATGAAAACAGGTTTCCTTTTCCTAGAGCTGCCTTTCAGCAAAATTAGCTTTTGCTACAAAACCTGCAGATAATACACTGTAAATTTTGCCACATGTACAAATCATTCATCAGTGCGCACACTGCATGACTGATGCTGATGGAATGTAGATAGGCTACTTAGCAGAGTTTACAAGCTACAGAATAGGTTATTCATCTTCACTGGTTTCAAAAAATTCTCTGTCTCAAGCAGCTTGATAAATATTTTCCTGAACTTCCAAGAATTGCTAATAACTATGCTTAAATGAGTAACATAATTCATAATTTCATAAACAGTGTGTGTGATGGGAGCCTTGGTCTTGAGAGATAGCATGAGCTCATCGGAAGTAAGTTTGGTTGCTTCACTGCTGTTTTTTTAATCTGCTTTTAACATTAATATTAAACATTGATAAATATTTAAGAATTTGAAATAGGAAATTTGCCTGAGAGGATGGATGCCAACAGGAGGACTCCAAGTGTTATATTTATTAAATGCATTTATAGAATGAGGCTTGGAAGTTTTACTTAGCATAAAATTTGTTCAACCCAGATCTTCAAATTAGTGTTGACGTTATTGGCACTTGTATTAGTAAACAGAAGCAACACAGAGTAATATTTGAAATGTTTTAGATATATTAGGTCTATATAACTTTCACAGTAGCCATTATTACCTGCGTTAATCACCAGGGCAGATTTCAGAACTGAGATGATGCTTTTGTTTTGCTTAAACCTGATGTCGTACAGCTAATGTCTTCTCAACTCTGTTCTGAAGTCAGCCCCCACCACTACCCCCATAAAGAAATTTGAGTTGTCATCCTGCCTTTCCTGCTGGAGAAACATAAACCAATTCAGGGTGCAGGAGAGACTGATGTGGGTCTCTGACTTGATGTCCTCTGCAACTCGTTTGTCCTGCTTGCCTCAGCAGAGGCTATCAACCCTTCGGGAACACCGCAGCGTTAGGATTGATGTATATATTAGCACAGCTCCAAAAAAGTCGAGTCCAAGACTTGATAAGTCATGTAAAAAAACTGGTTTTGGCTTGCGTTTATCGGAAGGGAATTTCCCATTCATAATGGGAGAGTGTTTTGCTTGTCAGCATGGAGACACGTTCGATGCCTTCGGGCACAGTGCATTTGAGGGGATTAGAAGATGGGCTCTTCTTCTACCTGCTGGAGACAGCCCACTTCAAGGAGACTGCAAACAGGCTGACCTTTTAGCAGTATTCCTTCCTTGTCTTAGTGGGAATGTCAGCCAGGAAAAACTGGTTTGATGCCTCCTGGATGTCAGTGTTATCAGTGTAATAGCTAAAAGAGGCCGTCTTCAGCAGCCACGTCATATTTTTAACTGCCTCACTCAGCTGTTGCAGAAGAGAAAGCCCTCTAAGTAGGACGCAGAGCCCTGCTGGGGAGCCACTGCGCAGCCATGCCAGCAGCCACAGAGGGCTGTTTGCTTGGGTAGGGGTCCCAGTGCATGTGGGGCTTTCGGAGTGAACAAACCAGTTGCCCTGGTACATGGCTTCCCGACTTAAAAAAATATTTCAGCCTTTTTTTGTCAACTTTCTTATTTAAAAAAACTTTGTATTTTGCATCTCATGGACTCTGGGTTAATTTTAGTAAAATTTCTCCTTTGCTTTTAAATTTTGTTTGTAGTAACGCAACATAAAAGTTATGATTAGGTCATTAACCAGAAAAAACCCGTCGCTCATCTGCAGGTGATCAGATGACATCAGAGGCCTGGTTTTAATTTGTGGGTAGTTCTGATTGTAACTAAAAGAGACTGACTCCTTTTGTGGAATTGGCCGGCTATTTCCCCACATCTGGAGTTAATGAAGTCTTTGAGACCACATCAGTTGTGTTTTGCCGCAAGAACCCTTTGATCTGAAAAATCTAGACTGGCACAAGTGCAGCTTCATAACATTGCAGCTATGTTTTTGCAAGCTATAGTTAAGATACCAAAACAAGCAGAAACTATATGAAGTTATGTGTCTGTGCTAGGACTTTCATGTAGCTGTTTGGAAGGGCCTTTTTTACATTTATATAATTCATAACATTTTTATTATGTTAATTGCTTGTACACATGTATCTGTAAATTATACATTAGTAGGAGTTTTTGAGTTTAATTCCCCTTTTGAGATAGTGTTTAATCAGTTTTTATAAATCACCTAATTATAGAAAATGTTAGAATTTCAGTCTGAAGCTTGTATTTACAAATCTCAATTATAACGTTGCAGTTTAAAAGAAATATAATTCGTCACTGTAGGTGACTTCGCATTAATCAGTGTACATCTCCATGGCAGTGCTAAATGTCATAAAGCTTTGTTTCCACTGCTGTCCTGTGACAGTGATAGATTATCCATCAGCTATAGCATATGCTGTGTTATTCTGCACAACAGAGAACTTGTAAATTAAGCCCAGTTTTACCTAATATGTTTGCAGTCTTATGAGTGCGAGTATTTACAATTTGACAGAGTGACATTTCTGTTAAAATATGTCTCAGGCATGGAATATACATGCATTCATCATATAGAGTAAATACATATGTACTGTGAACATTGCTCAGAATGTATTGTCATTCTGTCACTCAGGTCTGGTAAGCATCTCTATTTTACATTTATTCCATAAACTGAAAAATTTCGAGTAAAATATTGAGTTAAAGCTTTCTGAAAAGCTTTATTTCCTAAAAAATTTTCATTTGTTTTGAATAAAACCTAGTGTTAAGCAGGCAACTGAAAGTTTTGAGTTTTCCACTTGACTCCTTCCAACCAGGTGTCTGTTTACCTGCTGCCCTTCTCATTACGTGGCTGATCCCGACAGCTGTGCCCTGTCTTCATGCCCTGTGCCCTTGTCCCGATTCCATCACGGCAGAGTCGGGGAGGTTTTGCTGCAATGGTGTTGCTGTAAAGCGGGGCTGAGAGCGCAGTGACGGAGTCCCGGAGATGTGAGAGCGCTGGCTCAGGCACATGCCCGGCCATTTGTTCCGACAGCAGCAGGGCTGGCAAAGCGCTCGGCAGCGGGGAGGAGGGGTATTGGTATGCAAATGGAGCGGGACTTGCCCACTTCGCTCTTCTGAATGAACGTATCAGAGCAGTCACCCTAGGGGAGGACAATGGTTCTTTTTTCGGGGAACTTAGGCTTTTTTGTTGGCCGGCTTGGTTTTCCTGGCCCTTCTCTTGCTTGGTAAACAACATCCCAGAAGGACCAGGGAGAGATATGAATGCTGTAGAAACACGCGTGTGCCTGTATGTGCATAGGAGGGGATCAAAATAATCGCTTCTGAATTTTAGGGCATAGTGCACTTTTAAAGTTGCATTATAGAAACTTTAAAGTTTTGAAATTATTCTTCATATATGCATTTAAGACTTCATCTATATTTAACAAGTAAAATGAACAGTTAAAAAAAATTTCACGTTTTTTACTTCATAGCAAAAAGACGCTCCAGTTTTGGTGTTACATTTTTATATTTTTTGTTGCCATATATGTTGATTTGCTTTTTATTTAATTTATCTTTTAACACACACAAGTCCTTGACGTATTCGGTGTAGAACAACTGACTATGGGTAGAGTCGTTGACTCTGGGAATACTGGGCCTGGCTCCTTTGACTTAACTTATTCCTGAATATACTTTATATTTCTTCCTAGGGGTTGGTGCAGTGAAAGACTTCTAGTCATTATGTTTATTTGGCATCTTACAGTTTTTAACTTGAAAAGAAAATTTATTGCTTGCAAGTTGAGAATGGTCATTCCACCAGGGTGTTAACACTGAAAAAATAACGATACTGCTTTTCTTTAATGCTAGGCCAGTGTGAAAATTATGTGCTAGCTGTTGCAGTTTTGAGGTTATTCCTCAGGACTTGCATGCATATATTTCTGATGACTCTCCAAAGGCGTGTGAGTTTCTGAATGGATGATAAAACGGTTGCATTAAAACCTTTCCATTTGTCACTGGATGTTCTTTTTCTTTCTGATTGTTGGGATGCCAGCTAATTAAATATTCAAACAGGCATACAGTTGTTTTAAAATAAAATTTGTTTGGGGCCCAGTTGTTTTATCTTGCTTTTTTATCTTGAGCAACAAGTCTGTGCGAGTCGTGCACTTAGAAAGCAAAATCAGCATTCAGGCTTTTATCAGGCCACCTGGCTGAGTTGGCACACCAGAAAGTGTGTTGTTAGGATCATTCTACTGTAGTTCCTCTGTACTGTGGCAACTTGCTAAAAAGCAAATAAAACAAGGGCAACAAATGCTGCGGCTTGCTACACTGTTCTTTTTTTATTTGTGCTTTCTATCTGTGTCTGTGTGCTGTTACGGTTTTTTTATGCATGACACTCAGTTATTACTAACCTGCTTTTATTGCTCTCCTATTATGTAGGTGTATGCACCATCCCCAAGTTCTGATGATTTCAACAGAGAATCTCCAAGTTACCCATCTCCTAAGCCACCAAGCAGTATGTTTGCCAGCACTTTCTTTATGCAAGGTGGGTAAAATGACTTTAAATATATGGGTAGATGGTAAATCTGCAGTCAGACACTGTTTTACTGGGTGAATGAAGAAGTGTAAAGGGAGCATTTCGTGCTAGCCTATCGTTAAGTTTTATATACTTTTAAACCAGTTAGATGAAGGGAACTGTCTGTTGATGTAAAGTTTTTCTCCTGACATTAATTGCTGACTAAAATTTAAAGGGATTGTATACCAGACCAGATGGACAGAATTCCCATCCTTTGATTTGTAGGGGCTTCAGAGCAGCACACTGGAGTGATAGAGAAAAATGAGGTGGGGGTTTCTTGACTCTTCTGGAATTTGACTGTACAATATCAGCTAACAGTCTGAAGTTCTCAAATGCTTGTATATGCAGCATGCCAGAAAAAAGGGGGTTGCACTGAACGAAACAAGAGCGGAATCCATTTCCTTAGCCTCACGTCACACAATTAGCTCGTGCTGCAGTCTGAGGAGGGTTTGGAGCACACTGAAAGCTTAGTCTCTCAGTACAGGAATTTGCAGAGCACTTCAGTTTGTGCTGCAGGAGAAAAACTGCATTGACACACAGGCTAAGGCTTATGTAATGTAATTTCATCTACTTAAATCTGCTATTTTGAAATATTTTTATGTTTTTGTGGTGCTAGGGTATCTTAGACTATAAATTGCTTCTTTTAGATAAATAGATGTTTTGCAGTGTATGTTTACAATGAGTTCTGTTTCGCCAAACTTCTTACCCCTCCATCTCCTTTTTTAATTATTTCTTTCAGTCTGGATTTTTAATCAACCCTCTTGATTTAAATCTGGCCTTACTGAAGGTCTGTGTAATTAGCAGAACTGCTTGGTATTTTCTCAGCTGTGGTTGGATTATATTTCAGCTATAAAGTCCCTGTTGGTCTTTTTTTTTTTTTTTTTAACAAATATAGCAACAGTGTGGTGCATGAAAATAGAAGATACAATATTAATTGGTCACCGTTTCCCTGCTGATGTTAATCTCAGTAGCTGAATTCTGTATTTGTTTAAAATAATCTTGTTAAGGAACAGGGAAATCAGTAGTCTCCATTAAATGTATTTCTCTTGTTTTCTTTTTTACTGAAAAAATACTAAAAAAAAAAAGATGGGACCCACAATTCTTCTGACCTCTGGAGTTCATCCAATGGTATGAGCCAGCCTGGCTATGGTGGGATGCTTGGAGGCTCCTCTTCCCACATGTCCCAGTCCGGCAGTTACGGCAGCCTGCACACACATGACCGTTTGGTAAGACACACTGCACAGATTCATCTGTTTGTACTTGGATGTGGAGATCTGACTTAAAAGAATTAACTTCTCGTTTGCTGCTCACGTATGTCAGTTAAAAACCCAGTTGTTAGAAATCACAAACTTTGTGTATTAGATTTATGTCCTTTTAGTTATGTCTGTTGTATAAATAAAAATCTGTGGCTGTGTAGAGGTCTGTTCAGAGGATGGATGAGTCCCTTTCTTCTGTAATAAAGAGCTGGGTGTTGTATATTTGATATCTTAAAATATCAACATTTATTTAAGGACTACTTAATGTCTTATGTCTGCTTCTCTTCTGTGCAGAGCTATCCCCCGCATTCAGTCTCACCTACAGATATAAATGCCAGTCTTCCTCCAATGTCCAGCTTCCATCGTGGCAGTACCAGCAGTTCACCTTATGTAGCTGCCTCACACACTCCACCTGTCAATGGATCAGATAATATTCTGGGTAAAAAGTTCTTCCTGCTGTTTTTTTTATAATTTTACAGGAAAATGAAATTTAGGGCTGCATGACGCACAAAATTAGTAAGATTTAATTTATGGCATACTTGTAGATCAGGAAAAATTCACCACTGTGATATTTCTGTCCTCATTATGGCTGAGATGAGGCAAATATTTTTTTCAGTCAGCTTAAGACTTACTGGTTTATTTGGTTTTTCAGTCAAGCCTATGCTCAGGGATTGCACTGGTCTGACTTAAAGGCAGTTATCTTTCTGTAGATCAGTAGATGTACGTGTCCATGGAGCTAGTTCTGGTGTGGAAGTTTTCAGAGCTGCTGTGTCACCAAAGCACTGCTCCGGAGAAAGGCAGGAAGGCTGTTTCTTTGGGGAGGTTGATAAAGTGCATCGTAAATTCCTCTCTTAACTGTTTTAGAGATTACAGAGTAGCCTGTGTGGTGGCTGGTTTCATCTCTTCCGTGCTCACCTAGGAAGCATAAAATATAGGATGATCATCTGTTCCTTGCACATATTTGCACGTCTTAAGATACAGCTGTAGAAGTTAAATGCTTGTAGATGCCCCTTGTCGGTTCAATATGATTTGCACTTAACTTCATTTTAAGGAAGTGAAATTTAGTTAGGGTGACTCTTAGCTTTGATTTGGGAACATGTTTTACACTAAGATCTTTAAGCAGAACCCAGTTAATGAATCTGTGTGGGAAATTCAGGCTGAAAAATCCAAGTTTGCCGGTGCAAGTGTTGCATTATTTGGATTTCTGATGTGAATGGCTTACAGTCACATTCAATACATTCTTTGGCTTTAGAAGTTGATAATTGGAGAAAGAAGATTCACTTCTAAAGGGTCTGTCTTCTACAGTAAAGCAGATATTTTGGAGGATTCAGTTCCTCTGTGTTTCCAATTGGCAGGGCTTCAGACTTCCTCCTGGCTTAATGGTGCGTAGAGCAAAAGGGCACGCCAAGCTGCTGACATGCAGCTGAGAGCAGGGGTGGCAGAAAGCTTGGTGGATAAGAGCTTTTCAGGGACTTTTAAAAATAAAGATGAGACTACAGCACAGGGACTTAGAGCAAGGGAAGCAAGGAGACACACAAGGAACTATTCTGTGAATTTGGCTTTCAAAATTAATTAAATGTGCAGCACTTTAGTGATAACAGTTTAGAAATAAGCTGCAATAATGTAATTTTCTGATTTTGATTTTTCTTTTCACATTTCATTAAAATTAGAGTATGATCCTAGGAAATAATTTGTCTTTTTCTAACTGCTTTCACTTGTTGGTCCTTAAGTTATCATGGTGATACTGTGTTTGGCTTTAAAGAGGAGAGCATCTAAATGTAAATCTAATTGTTTTAATTAAATTTTTGAGTCTAATGAGAACTGATTCTATTGACACTGACTTCCTCAGAAAATCCATTTTAAAAGTGGTTGTTCAACTCTTATGTGATGAATAAAATAATAAAAGTAAATAAAATTTCAGCTTTAAAAATAAGTGTTGGGTTTGCTTTCCACATTACAGGAAACAGAGGAAATGGTGCTGGAAGCTCACAGACAGGTGATGCACTTGGAAAGGCATTGGCATCTGTAAGTAGCAGTCAGAATATTCAGATCTGAAACACGTATTTTGATCACTGCATCCATTATTTATG
The DNA here is from genome assembly GCA_013400975.1 of Atrichornis clamosus. Taxonomy (NCBI): domain Eukaryota; kingdom Metazoa; phylum Chordata; class Aves; order Passeriformes; family Menuridae; genus Atrichornis; species Atrichornis clamosus. The sequence goes on along the minus strand of WBMZ01016495.1, from coordinate 62,844 downwards.
TGTCATGCATTTTATAATATCAAATCAGGAGTTTTCACATATGAAATTAAAACAATGTATTATGATATAATTTCATATACTAGAAAAATGTCTTTTTAAAAGCAAGTGGAAAAATGCTATTATTTGTAGAAGACTCATTCTGACTTTTTCTTCAGGTGATCAAAAGATTTAGGGCAGATACAGTTTTAAAAGCTTGTTAGACAAAGTAAAAGATAATCATAAAAAGTTAAAGGTTTGATTTTTTTTTTTTTTTTTTTTTTTTTAGTGTTTTTGTTAGAGTCAAATATTTTTAACATTACTCTAAGAGCAGATCCTGCCTCAAGGTTTAAAATGTTTTCTCAGTGACCTTATAAAACTGAGAGGTTTTGTATGCTGTTTTGTATAGGTATACTTTATGGAACAGCCTTTAAAATGTTGTATATGCATAAATTTAAACTCTTAACTCTAGTTGGAATAATGTAAGACATGGCCAGTATCTTCAATCTACTATAAACTCTGTTTCCATATGCATGCATGCAGCAATTATTTTTTCATTAGTAAAATCAGAAGTACTTTTTATAAAAGAGTAATTGATACACTGCAGCAGAAATTTCAGAGTTAGGAATGGTGTCTGGGGAAGCACTTTGTATTTCTTGTACGGAGCAAACTTTGCAGCCCTAAATGACCATCCCTGTGTTGTGTTCTGCATCCCTCACCTCATACCAGTGAATGCAAATGTGCATATTCATGCAGATCCTGTTACCCTTGCATCCCTCTGAGGGTCATATGTTAAAAGATTACCAGATCTGATAATGTCTGTGATGTCCATATTGGGGAGGAGAACTCTGACCTACTGTCTTTGAGGAGAAAAATGTCCCTGTTGCTTTCGGGGATTCAGCAAGTAGATAACAATTCAGGAGTCCAGAGGGCAGTTAACACTCTCTTTTGGTCTCTTTGAGACCTGTCAGAAAAGAACGGGGATCATTTTGACTCCTAGAAATAGCAATGCTTACATACTCCAGGCTGTTCATTGCTCTGCAGATGTATTTGGGTGTCTGCTGTTCTGCAGCTGCAACAAAATTTTGTTAAGTCTGACACGCTGGCCAGTTAGACCTGCGGGACCTCTTTCCACTGCTCTCCTTTTCAAAATGATTTTCTCATCCTTTCAGGTATTTTTGTCCAAGTCACTAGCTGAAAAAGCCAGGCTGATGTTTTGAGGAAAAACTAAATATATTGCGAGTGGAAGTCAGGGCAGAAATGTTTAATCTAACTGGTGGGTGGGCTCTGGTTGTCATAGAAACTTGTTTCTGTCATCCCGTGTTGTTGCTTGGCAGGAGCAGCCAGGTCATTCCATAAATCATTTCTGTCATAGCTGATGGTGATGCATTCCATCTGCTCTATCAGTGCATGCCATAGTCTGCACACTTCAAATCCCTCGCCTCATCCATCTGCTTCCCCCGCACCCCGCGCACCCAGCACACTCCTCGCGCTTGTTCAGCGAGAGCGCGGCTCTGGGCTGTGCAGGGAGGGAGGTGGTCTCTCCTGCAGGTGAAGCTGGCACACATGAATTTTGATGGCTAGTAAATCAAGAATATTTTTCTGTGTGAACAAAGTTTTATTTAAATACTGCAATTGTCTTGCGGGTTTTTTTTCCCCGTAAGATGACACTCTATTGCTTTCTGTTTGGATTTTAAATGCTGCCGCTGCAACTGTTGAGAGGAATTTCTAGTTCTAAAATTCTGTTGATGTACATCTCACAATAGGCCTTTCATGTGCGAAACATCAGAGGATACGACATTTGTTCTTCAGTTTAGGTATTAAAGACCATACAGAATAGTATGTGATTAAACATGTAAGGCCAGATAATACATTTGCAAAGGTTCTTTTATTTTAGGTTTAAGCCTGGATAATTGTGGTCTTAATCTCAGGGTAGGCAAGAAAGAGAATTGTACATGAAAGTATTTACACAAAGTTCCCAAAGCCCCGTGGATTATGCATTAGTTTGGATAATGAACTAGTATAGATAGAAAGAAAAGAAAATCTGGGTATTCGTGCCATTTCTAATGTGTTTCCCTGAACATTTGCCAAACAATAACCCTTTAAGATTGTGCCCATGGAGGGTTATATGGCAGGAGAAACATCTGGTTTATTTCATTGCCTAATGCCAAATCAAAACACTTGGTCTTTAATTTAGAGGAGATCAAACAGGAGGACTGTTTAACTTTGTTGATTATATCAGACCTCTTTGTGATAACTTATGTTTTGATTCCTACCTCAGCACTAGGGTAAAGGCCTTTGTACCGTCTCGGTAGTTAAATAGCCACTGGTCCCTTCACAAAAGAAAAGAAAATGTAGGGAAGTTGACTTCTAAAAGTAATTCATGAATTAAGTTTCTTTGTTGCTTTAGACTCAATAACATTAACATAACAAAGCCTAACTGAAATGTACACTGTAGTGTTTAAAAAATTGGACTAACAGCTCCGAGGTTTGGCTCTGCAGGCTCTCAATTGTGCAGCTTTTGTCTAAGAGCCTTTTCATTAGACCCTGGCATATTGGCACCCCGCTGATTGGAATGGACCATGACTGATAGGAGGAGGAGTCTCATTTGTTGCAGTAAAATGAGTCATGTTACCGTTTAAGCCTGGCAGAAGGTGTCAGGGTTGTTCATCATTGGTCATTTAACAGCACAGCAGCCAGGGACTGCATGCAGAATGAATTCTGACCTTGTGTTTTAGTTGTGGCTTTGCTATACTGTAGATTTTCCTTCTTATAAAGTACAGCAAAATAAAATTGGCAGGTAGTGCTGTGGAAAATGAGCAGTTTCAAAGAAAACTTCATGGCCTTTGACTTTAGTTTAATTTTCTGTATCTTATTTGTCTGGAACTCTCTACAGTTCTTATACTGACTCCCAGGATTTATTTTTATACTGATGAACAATGCATGAATTTCCTCCAGTAGTATTGAAGTAGTTTATTCTTCTAAATATATTTTCTTTCTAGCTTGTATGAAAAGGAGGAGGGATTTCCATTAGGGAAGCGATGGTCTTTTCTAATGGAAAAGTATGATAGACCAGGAAGGAACATGTGGTCTATTGGGTCCTAATTTTGTCGGTTCAAAAAATACAATATGGAACTTAATGAAGTTCCAGTTTATTGTCAGCTAAATGCTGTAATGTCATATTGTCTGTGTGAAGAGACAGCAACCACACTGCCAGTGAAGATTTTTTTTTTTTTAACTGCCATCTGATGACTAACAAATCCTGGTCTCTGCTCAAGTAAAACAGGTTTGAACTGATGACCTATAAAAATATGTTCTAAAGTCCATAGTCAGCCTCTAAATCTATTCAATTTCCATCATAAAATGAATTTTCCCAGGATCTTGTGATTTTAATTTTTAATTAAAGCTTTAAGCTTTATGTCTTCTGTTTTTATCAATAGTTTTTAATTCCATTAATAGCAAGGAGAGAATTGTTGCAAGTTGAAATTTGGTATTTCAAGGGCCAAGTAATAGTGAAATAAGAGAGAAACATGTTAAGTGCTGCAAGACATTGCAAGATGAACAAAATTTCAGGTGTTTTTTGTTTGGTGGGTACCATTAATAAGAAGGCCTGAACACTTTCTTGGTGTTTTGTGAAGGATTAATTTTTAGACGATAACATGTGTTGACTAAAATGTCTCTCTCTCGAGTTTGGGAAGTCATTATTTATGGGCATTTTCATGAAGTTTTGTTTGATATAATTAGCTGTCTACTGTGAACTCTTACGTGTATCGTTCCCCTTCAGTGGCAGAAAGGCTGTAATTTCTGCTGCTGTTAAATTAGAAGGAAGGTCAGTTATACTTGTGTCACTTTGAAATACAGTCTGTGCTTATTTGGACAGCTGCTTGAAAATGAAAGTTCTTTGGACATTTTTAGAGACTTGAGTGTAATAAAGCAGAGCTGTGACTGAAGGATCAAATAGCATTTTTTATCAATCCAGAATCAAGAGTCACAATTACAGCATGAAAAAGGATCCTAATAGCTTTTTTTTCCTGTGTATTATAACATCTATTGATATATAATCTCTTTGTTTTCAGATTTATTCTCCTGATCATACCAGCAGTAGTTTTCCATCGAATCCATCAACTCCGGTTGGATCACCATCGCCTCTTACAGGTAGAGACTGGCCTTTGGTCAATAACTCATTGGTTGCTTTGAAAACGTCCTGTTTGGAATCACAGTGAACTCAGCATTAACTTCCTTGCATAATTGCTTGTGTATTTTGCTTATTTTTCCATTGTGCTCAACAAAGATTTACGAATCGAAATTCTTAGATATTTTGTTACGGGCATTCACTTGAGCCCTGGCAACTGGGCTTGAAAATTAGCGTATTAAAATAATGTTTGAAAGCATTAAGTGACCATATATTATCAGAGCTATAAAGATATCTGTACAGATTAGCACTGTTTGAGAGAAAGAAGAGTGATTTGATTTTGTTTGGGTTTTTTTTTAAAGCTATATGTTGAAACTGCAGCAGCTTTTGGTGACAAACACAGCAGATGTGTGTTCCCTCTAATGAAAATACAGTAGGCTATGAGACTATCCAATTTTTACCCAAGATAGCTTTTCATTCATTCTTTCGTGAATGTTTTCATTCTATGGGAGAAGAATTTCTGGCATTTTTCAAAATAAATGCTCTGTATTGCAGCCACCTCTGTCACCTGTGCTTTGTGTGTTTGCAGTGTGAATGTGGGAAGAAGCATTCCAGTGAGGAGATGAACTGTGGGCAGCTGCCTACAGCTATTAGTGGTGCTGCAGCTTTCACAGACACTGTGGCCTCAGCTGTCTAGTAAAAGTTGAACAGCTGTTCTCCATATAGAGAGGACTGTGAAAGCTCCATTGACTTAAATTTGTTGTTTAACAAAGAACTAGAATTACAAGTAAGATGATGTAACTTTAACCCTGTTCTTTCCTATAGTGCAATTTGTTAAATTATTTAACATTTATACAACAGTCTGTTTGCCCATTCTCTGTTGTTTAATATATCCCTGCAGGCTCCTGGACATTGGTCACTTTTTTCAAGAGTGTTTTGCTTTTTATAAAACAACAAAATTAGTTTAAGGTGAAAAGGGTACAGAATGAGCTTAGCTGAACACTTTTGTAATGTAGATGAAGAAATTACTGAAGGTGTTGCTTGCAAAATGCAATCATAATCATATGTATGTGAATACGCGTATCTCTGTATGCAATGTCACTCCAAACTTCCATCATTCATATTTCACTCCTGTGTAATGAATACTGTTCTGGTTTTCTGTGGACATAATGGATTAATGAATATCTGACATGGTTTACCTGAGCAGCTGCTTTGGGCATTTCTTTTCTATTACTGAATAATCCACATTGAATTGAGTAATGATGGGATTAATGGGATTTTTTGATTTAGTGATTACAGTTGACAAAAAATGTTTTGTGTATACTATTACATTGAAAAAGCAGATCAGACCAGAAAATCATTATTACTTTCTTTTTAACGTCAAAGCAAGTACTGAAAATATTTTCTGGCTGGAAGAAAGAAGTTCTGACATTTCAAAGTATTTAAAACTTTAAAGATCCCAAAGAGGTTTTTTTTTCCAAGAGTTCCCTAATTAGATACTACACCTCCTTTGGTAAGCTTGAAAGCACTAGCTAATTTCTGGTTTTAGAATACAAATCTGAGGTCCCTAAAATTTGTCCTTTCTCTTTGCTGTTGTTGCCTTTGCCTGTTGCAACTTGTATCAAATTTAAAACTCTCCAAAATTTGCAGTTTAGTTTGCATTCCTTATTCTGGATTCTGATGGCTAAGACAGTAGTAGATATAAGCAAATAATACTGGCATCCTTCTCAGGCTCAAACTTAGCATCTGCTTCACATTTATACCCTCCCACCCCCTTTAATTTCAGTGATACAGAATTTATCAAGCCTTTGGTAAATTGCTCCAGTAGTTAATTACCTTCATTTATGAATCTGGACTTTTATCTTTATTCCCAGATGAGTCACTAAGAACACAGTGAAGCACAATGTGAAGTAATTACTACTGCATTTATTGCTATTTATACTCCTGGTAGCCATTTTCTGTCTTGACCCAAAAAGTTATTGCAGATAAAACAAATGTTTTATGTGTACTAAAATAATATATTTTGGAGCATTTTAGCCTTCATTGTAATTTTCTCCTTTTGCAGTTAGGTATTTGTTTAGTTGGCATTCGCAGCGTTATAGATTTGACCGTCATAATCTGCCTATCCTTTAATTGTAAATTACAGCAGGAGTACTTTATTTACCAGGGAAAGCACTGAGAGATACCAACGTCATGAGACCTTGCGGTTCATAAGCTCATGACTGAATGTTTGCCTGTTATGGTGCTGAATGAGGATTAATGATGTTTTTTAATTCAGTTAAGTAAAAGCTTGGAGAACAACTTGATGAAAACCCCCAAGTATTATGAGACAGTAGTGTGTGCCTCGTCTTCCCTGCCCTGATTTAATTTCTAATTTTACATAAACATGCCCAGAGCTGAGCTGCTTGCATAGTTTTAATGACTGTGTATATGCATGTGAAGTTTATATAGGGATCTGAATGGTGGGAGCCTTGGTATTTTGGGAATCCTTCTCCCAGGATCAGAGCTATTCAGGAGGGTTTGGTGGGTTCTGAGGATGCAAAGCCAGCCCTGTGCAGCTCCGTGCGTGTGTTTGAACAGGGAGCCAGAGGATTAGTGTTGGGGAGACTCGGAGCAAGAACAATACTGCAGTGATTGCTGTCGGTGACCCCTGTAAATCCTAACACTTGCCTGGCTTATTTGTTTTTTCATGCTGCTGTGTTGGTGCTGCACTAAAAGCTGCAGTTGTTAATTGCAGGGCTTGTGGTGCCAGGATGCTTTTTAACATAATTGGTGGATTTCATGCACAAACTTCTAGGAGGGGGAGTGGAATGAGGCAAGCAGGAAATCGGTGCCATCTGGCAACCTGCAGCCATGGAGGCAGAGTGCCACCGCTCGGGAAGAGCCCCGGCGGTGCCGAGGTGTGACTGAAAACTGCAGGTTGCAGTGGGGTTGGGGATGTGACAGGAGGAGTTGGTTATTCCCTCCCCTCTGTTCTTTTTGTCTCCTTTGTGAGACGTCCCACTGGGAGTTTTGTTCTGGGCTTACACTGCAGAGGTGGTACCTCCTTGCATTTAAACCCCCCAACAAACCCGAAGAGGTGCACGGGTTTCCAGTCTGCTTGCTTGCTTAGCTGGCTGCCTTTCTGCTTCATACTGAGCTGTGCTGTGCTGTAGGGAGTGGTACCCTGGGTTCTGCCAGCACTGAGTGCTCCTCACCACAGTCCTGTCTCTAAAAATGCAGTCCTGACCAGGTAAAAACTGGAACATTGGGCTCACCAAAATACTCTAAAGTTGCTTCATTTATGCTGTGCAAAAATAAGTGTGACTCCAAGCATTATTCCCAAGTTCAGGAATGACAATAATGCCGACAGAGACTACAGATCCAGACCTGGTGTAGCTGTGTCAAGTGAAAATTGGTAATTATAAACTTATTCACTGAATTTTTTGTGTTTTAAAAGATAATTCCAGTGCAATTATGGCTGCTCTGGACTTTTATGAAATAGGAGATCTTTATTATTATTTTTTAATTAGAAAGGAAATATTTAGGTATTTTAACAGCTATGCAAGCTGTACTCTTTTAGTTAAATAAAACCTTGTCTTTAAAAGGTAACTACTTGCAGCTCTCTGAACAAAGGAACTGTAATGTTATTAAACCTTTTCCCAGTTTTCCAGACGTACAGCTCTGGCTGTTATTGAAAGAACAAGCCCACAGGCTCTTCCTTTAATGAGCTGCTTTGGATTGTATGTCCATAATTTATTAATGTAATTGCTTTATTATTACATTTGTATGGCTGAAAGGAAGCTGTCTCTAATGGCCATAGAATTTCATGTAGTATCTTTATAAAAGAGGCATTATTAGTTGGTGAGAAATATGCATGTTGTACTACTTCAGGCTTTGTGTTAAAAGTACTGCTTTATTATTTATTGCATTTCACCTCTAATTATTTTAAAAATTTACATGGTAATTATGTATATTTGTCAGATTAGAATGGATATGTATTTGAATTTGCAGTGTATAGGTAATATGGATTTGTCAGTTTGTTGCACAATCAATGATTATTTAGCTGCTGATTAACCTTAAGTATATCTGAAATAACAAAAGGGAATAACTTTGGTGTATTTTTACTCTTCTAAACTGGGAATGCATTGTAATCTAAAATGGTAGCATGCAGAACTAGACAAGATAAAGAAAGCTTTTAGATCTGGTTTTAAGTTTTCTAGTTTAGTAGAGAGATATCATGAAAATGGTTCTCTGGTTATGCTTCACTTAGTGTCTATTTGATTTCTTTAAATATTTTTGTATATTTTAACACTACTAAAGATATTCCTACATATACTGAACAGAATCTGAAGAAGAACTCCACAGGTTTTTTATGGTGATACAGGCAGAAGGCAGGTATTTCAAATATGGTGTGTGTGTGCTTAGTCCACTTCTTTGATGTTAAAGTACTTTGAAGATGTCACTAATTTTGTCACTGACAATGATCTAACCCTACAGTTGCCAGGATATGAAAATCATCCCTCAATAAGGCAGAATGAAGGAATTTGTCCTCCTTTGTATACCCATATGTTAGCTTACCTTTATGCAGAATGTGCTGGTTTTAATTATGTTGAGAAATACTACATCTCTGCTTCCCACTTCTGCTGTGTAAATCTGTGCACTAACCTAGACAATTTTGACAGGTGCCAGTCAGTGGTCGAGGAGTGGAGGACAAGCCCCCTCATCTCCCAACTATGAAAACTCTCTACACTCCTTGGTAAGAATTGTTGAAAGCAACATAGTACTTTTTACTTACGAGTCGAGGGCTTGGTTTTGTATAAATCCTGCATATCATTAAACGAAACAGTAGGATAGCATTACAAATGAATTCTTTGCTAACAAATGGCCTGTTCAGTTGAACAATATAAGACGTGCAGGGTGTGTCTTTCACCATCTGTTCCTTGGGCATCAGGCTTCTGTGCTGAGGACAGCTGGTGCTAAAGCGCTGTTATGAGATTCTGGTACCTTTTCACAAATCCATAGCTAATTCTTATCTAAAGTTCAGTCTGGAGAAAGATAAAGACTTCATGCCTCCGCATTTACTTGTCCTTCCCCCTCTCTCCCTCAAATGGAAGTCTCTTGGGCTTGTTCGCATTACGCTGTTATTAAAGTATTAATACATATTATTTGTAATTATGATTTGTTATTGGGGAATGTTCAGCTATTAATTAAACATTTTACAGAAAAACACACAGGCAGTAATCTTCGGCATTGTAAATGTTCTTCTTTTGAGGATTCAGCAGAGGATTTAAGTTACTGACTTCCTTCTTACATTTACGATACAGTATCGGGAAGGAAACAGGAAAATTTGAGGGAAGGTTTTGATTACTTGTTTAATATTTCTAGTTTCCACAGATGTAATTTCTTTTTTTTACTGTCTAACAAGAATAAAATATAAGTTAAATCCAATTTCTTTTCTTCAATATTTTTGTGATTAAATATAATTGTTATGTACATCTTAGACTCCTAACATAACTGCAGTGTTAAATATTAGCCTTTCCTTATCTTAATATAATCAGATCTCTGTTGCATTAACTTGACTAACAATTTATTGCTGACATGCACATCAGCTGTTTCCTCACCTCTTTTTTGAATTAATCTTAACCTGTGCTTTGCTTCCTGTTCTGTCTTGACTTTGCCAGAAAAATCGAGTTGAACAGCAACTTCACGAGCATTTGCAAGATGCAATGTCCTTCTTAAAGGATGTCTGTGAGGTACTATTTCACTTTAGATGGTGCCTTTTTGTGTTTCAATTAACGCTTCCTTCGGATTCCCCATTAAAAACTTAAATTAGTGTAGTGTATGACCTATCTTTTGACTCCAACATCCTGCTATTTCAGTTTCTAGAGAGCTGCAATGTCAGAATTGGTTTTGCTGTGGGGTTTTTTTGGTATTCCTTTTAAAAGAAAGTATTTCTAAGACAGACTTCTACAGTAACACAAATAACTTGCTTTTATTTCTGAAATATCTAATCTGTTTGAAGATCCATTTTAAAAAAAGATAACTTAAAGTTTTGTCTAGTTTTTTTGTAGTACAGATTCTTAAAAATCCACTGCCTCTCTTAACCAGTGTGGTGAGGCTGATTTTATTTTTTTTTTCTTGTCCTGCATTAGCTTATTTTGTAGCAATTCCTTTTTCTTGTTCATGCCATGTAATAGCAGCTGAGTAACATTAACCTTATAATAAGCTTCACTTTTAAAGCTGCCACCTATTTGTGGAATGAATGCAATCTTGGGCAAAATCTCCAGATAATATTTTCTTTTTCCTGTTTGTTGGTAGTGCTGGTAGGTGCTCTCAAAGTCTTTTGATACTATTTTGATACCACATTTCATCTTCTGTCTTTAATACCTCCGAGATAGAATCTGTTATGGGATAAGGAGCCTGGGGATTTAGTCAGTAATGGGTGTTCCTGTCCCTCTTGCTTCCCAACAGCAGTCCCGGATGGAGGATCGCTTGGACAGACTTGATGATGCCATCCATGTTCTACGAAATCATGCTGTGGGGCCTTCCACGAGCCTGTCAGGTGGCCATGGAGACATTCATAGTTTACTGGGACCATCCCACAACGGGCCGATTGGAAGCCTGAACTCAAACTATGGAGCATCCAGCCTTGTAACAGCCAACAGACAAGCATCCATGGTAATGATGTTATAAAACATGAGTATGTTTATGCCAAGCAATCACAGCTGATGCATTTAAATTATCATAGAGCCTAGTGAGTTAAAACTGGGCTGTAAGACTAATATTTATCAGGAAGAAACCACTTGAGATTCTTGTGGAGGAAAATATGGCAGACAGCTTGCACCTGCTATGGGTTTCCAATTAGAATGTTGGGGTGGGGGTGGGCAGAAATGAGGGGGTGGAAAAAGATGGGAAAACTTAGACTATGGCCTGGTCAGTGGCCCATAAAATCCTGCTGTGACCATATGCAGAAAGCTGAAACTTTCTGCTGAGAACGTTTCAGCTTATACATGCATTTTTTCCAGATGTGTAATAATTGGCAGAACCGTTTTCTCCTTGAAATGGTGAATAGGGAGATTGAATGGGAAAAGCAGTCAAGAAGGACTGAATTTCAAGTGTTCTGGTCTGGAAAAGCTGTTTATTGTAAATTGGAACTAGTCTTCAATAGCAGATGCTGGCAGAGGACTGGGAGGAAACTGTTGGAATGTGGAACCATAGTGTGCGCAGGCTCAAAATTGAAACTGTTTTTCTAAATGAAAAGGAGTTTGAGCACAGCTGTAGTGTAAGTAACAATGAAAAGGAAACAACTTTCAGATTAATCTCTGAGAAGGGTGAAATAATTCAGTCCATCTCTTAGTTTCTTTAAAAATGTGAACTGTTCTGAAAAAATGTAGTTGAGCTTTTTATAGATCAGAAATATGCTAAAAGCATTACACAGTAAATGAATCTATTTGTAGCATTGCTCACTTCCCTTTTTCTTCCTTTTCATTCCTCCCTTCTCAAAAATGCTTAAAGGAAAAAGAGCTTTTAAAAACATGCTTGTTTTAGTGGTGCCATGTGTTTGCATGTTTACAGCGTAATTTTAAAGACCAGTTACACGCTGTGAAATTTTCTGTTATAAAACAGATTCACAGCTGGGTACTGTGTGATCAAGGCAAAATTTCACCTATCATCAAAATAATTAGGTACCCCAATTGCTGAAGGGTTTGTATTCTATAAAACAGAATTAGTTCCAGGCTCTCCCATTCGCACGTCACACATCCATTTATATTAATTTCAGGACCACTGCAGTAAACATCAAAAAGAACTGGTTGCTTTCTATAAGCTGCGTGTGTTTGGGGGGCTTTGGGGAGGGGGTACTTTCCAAATGCTCACCCAACTTCAGGTTTCTATACAAGTTCACAGTTTCTTTTAGTAATGAAAGAAGTGATCCATAAGTACTTTAGAATGTTTTCTTAATGCTGACCGAGATGTAATATTTAAAGAATGTTTAAAAAGTTCTACCGTGTTTTCAGATAGGCTGAAATTTAGTCATACAAAAGAAAAACTTTTTTTTTTCCCCCTGGTCGTAATGATGGAGGAGGTGGATCAAGTGAGTGACAGAAACTGCAGTGACAAATTTGTCCTCTGACTTGAGGAATCTTCTGATTCTGCTAAGCCAGACACAGTCAAATAAATACAGGTAGTGGCAGAATGTACATAAAAATTTCAGTTTCTTCTTTAAATAAGCTATGATAAATATTTTATCAACTCAGTTTTTATTAAAATAGGTGACAGTGGAAAATTACTCTCCAAAATGGACAAAGGTACCTTGATCTTCTCTAGTTTAATAGAGTTGTATAACAGTATATAGTTGTATAACTTAATGTAATACTGACCTGATTTATCGTCTAATGATTTGATGGACAGATGCTTGTTGTCTGTTAGAAACAAACTTAGATTAGGAAAATGAAAAACTGTTTGATTGTACATTTCGTCCTCACTGGGTGAAACAAACTTGCAGATCAGTTTTGGCTTGAAAAGTGAGTCAGCTAAAGAATTTCTTGGATTAACCTTAATTTTGTTACATCAGAATAATTGGCTCCAACAGAAGGCATCCTGTCGTGGCCTTGCCCAGTCCCCAAAGAGTGCCCTTTGACATCATTTGCAATTGCAGGAACTCAGCGTGACTTAGGATGGAGTCTTGAAATCTGTCCAGAGCAGAGGTTGGCACATGTGGCTGTAGTGCAGACTGAGTGGTTTATTAGTGATGACTGCAGTGCAGTAATGCCCTCCAAGTATGAGGGGTAATTCTTCTTCAATAACCAATTAATTTCAAACTGTTACTTACTATTAGGTTGGTGGGTTTTTTGAATAGTAAGAGAGCAGAGAATATGACACGCAACCTGAACTGTAAGATCCAACCTTCATTCCGGATTTAAATACTGCTTTACTTTAGATGACATCCAGCAAATTTTAAGAAAATAATGAGTATTAGGCTAACATAGTGAGAAATGTCAACATTGATAAGGGTGATTACCTATTTTTGATGTTTTGTTTGACATAGGGTCAAGAAATGTTCATTGGAATTCAGCACTAAATGAAACTTCCTTGTTGAGGGAGGGCGGGATCTTTACACAAAACATTTTTGCTCTTTAAAAAAAATAGGAAAAAAATAAATTTAATTTCCCTTGAAGATGATGATCTTGGCAGAAGGAGCTAGGAAATGAGTAATTTAACTCCTTTTTATGTAATTAGTGTAACCAGGCATGGTTTTATTTTAACATTTGCTTAATTTTTGAGCCAGATTTATTTTACAACTCCAGTTGACTTCATTTCCTGCTTGCTCTGAATGGTCTTGTTTTCTTTTTAGCTGGGCTGGCCATTAGACTTATTCAAATAGATTTTTAATATCTCAAACTCATCAAATATTTGCTAACTGGCCTTTGAAGTTGATTTGTATTTTATTTCATGTATTATTGAAAAGTTAAGAAGTAATACTTTTTGTTCTTATTCAAGCTGCTTTTTATTTGTCATTGTAATACAATGGAAAAAGAACAGCCTGAACTGATTAAAAATAAATAAATAAAAGGCCTGGAAACTCAGTTAAGGATGAAACTCAATCCTTAAGTCAGAAGGTTTATTCAGGTATAACAGCAATCTAAGAAAATTGGTGATCTCCCTCTTTCTGCCCTGTGCCTGCTCCAGTGTAGAAGCACGAACGGGCAGTAAAGCAGCTTTGCCAACACCAACCTCTGCTCTTACTCAAACCCTTCCAGCGTTGGTATTTCCCTGCAGAGATTATGCTCCCACTGAACAACTTTGAGCTGTCTGAAGTGTAAAAATCTTGATTGCAAAGCCCTTTTCAATGTCTTAATTGTGCACACCTTGGCTAAAATGGTGTTAATGACCATAGACAAATTGACCAGCCTAGCATGGCTAGAAAGGTGCATGTTTCAAAGACTCAGACCGAGACTGGTGTTTGTATTTTCCAGTTCTCAAAAGCTGTCATTGGTAAGTGCTCAGAATGAATAATCAAATTAAAGGGTGAGATGCAAAACCAATATTATCAGGACAGAGATGGTCCTTTCCCCACGTGTCACTCTCAGTTCTCCTGCATGCATTTGTGTGTCATTAGTGCCCATGATTTGTCTAGTTTTTATTTAGTTGCCTAAAATATTTAACTGGTTTTCTGGTTTCAGATCCCAAATGTTACCACTTAAATCAACCAAAATATGTTCTGCACTAAGGTTTATTTTTAAACTTGCAAGGGTGACTGGGGCTGCAGATTGTTCTGTGTACAAGTCTTTCTTGAAATACATAAAGATTAGTACAGTTGAGCTGGTAAATGACAACAACATACAGTTTTGTAACAGGGCTGCTGCTTTTGTCAGCTGGGTTTGCTCAGTCGTGTTTTGTGAATTGCTGTGTTGGATTGGCATTGTGTGGAGCAAAGGGCAGTGATTTAAACACGTTTGTACCGAGTGCGGTGTCTGTGCTGATTCCTTCTCCAAACAGACTCTTCCCCGCACGACTGCGAGCTCTGGCTGGGTGCGGTGTGGTGGAGCCCAGCCTTCCGTTTGTCTCCCATTTTGTGTGCCTGGGGAGCCTTCGGGGTTTGCCTGGGAGGAGGGACCATGGAAACAAGGCTGGATTAGCGCCTGAGAGAATGAATTAACTCCGAGTTTGTTTGCTTACGAGATGAACTCCCGCGAGTCACGAACGCCGGCGTTCCAAGGGCCGGGGCTGCGGCACAGCCCGTGCGGGGCCGGCCCCGGGCAGCTGTATGGAAATGGGGAACGCTCGGGATCCGCGGGAGCGCTCGGGATCCGCGGAGTCCCCGCGCCGGCACCGGGTCCGGCGGGAGCCCAGCGGTGCCGCCGGCAGGTCTGTGTCCCCGGAGCTGGCCCTTGGCGCTAGGAGGGCATCAGACCGGGAATCGCTTACAAATAATAGCGATAAAACATGTCCCGAGCTCGTTTGTTCTGAGGGCGGCGGAGCTGATGGCCCCGGACGCCTTTCAGAAGACTTAAAGCAAGGCCGAGGTTGTGTCCCATTGAAATGCAGATGGGGAGAGCCCTCTTTCTGTGCGCTGCGAGTCCAGGGAAAGGAGAGCAAACTCGATTTTCTGAATTCAATATTTAAGATACTTAAGATCCAATTTGGTAGCTTGAAGTAGTCACTGATCAGTTGTGCCTGTAGCAAACAGAGCTGTTGGCCTCCATATGGATACAGTGACTTTCAGCAAGTCTTTTGGTTTGGAGTTTTTTATTTGCCAGTTTGGATTTTCTAGTACATCATAGATCAGAGATAAAAATCATTGTTATGGTCAGTTTTGTAACATTTTAGCTCTTAGGATTTCTGTGTAAATCCTGTTAATCTAAATGGTATGCTTTTAATTTGTACATCTTGGTTTCAAAGGACTGGAACGTGGACTTGAATTCAGTTTTTATTTCTAATCTATTTTCTGCTTTTATCAGAACTGATATGCTAATCTGTTGCCTTTAGATGAGCTCTAGATTTGAAAGTTGCCAGGGTTCTGGCAGCTGCTATGTTTGTACACAGCTTTAAGATATTTTTGCCTTTTTTAAGAAGTAGGTTTCAGAACAAACCTGGCCCTGAATCAATTAATAGTCTGTAGCTTGAATAAAAGCACCCTCAAGTGTTAGGACTAAGCATGACCAGAAGAATAAAACACACAACCTGCAGGGCAGAATTAGGGAAAGACTCATTTTTGAAAAGTTCAGAGTGGAGAATGAGCTTTATGTTCCAGTTTTGAAAAGTTTTGTCTCTTGGGCTGAAAGAGGCCGACTCAGCTCCTTCCTCCCAGCAAGTGCAGGACTCTCGCAGGAGCTGGGCTGACTATCCAGAGCAGAACTTCTCACAAACAAAGCCTATTACACGCAGAGGAAGATAAAATATACTTGAAACAGCAACAGACACTCCACAGTCTACAAGAGGAGATTTTCTGCAGAACAATAGATACAAATAGCAGCCCGGAATGACCTGATATTAGTTGTGGGTTGTCAGGGAGGGGGGGTTCCCCCTTTCTTTTTTTGTTCCTGTGCATTAGCTTACAGGAACAAGTGTATATTAAACAAAGGATAAACTTGCATAAGGGTATTTATCTCTCTCTGGGTAAAACCCATACTAAGACATGAAAGGTAAAAGCTGCATTAATTACTCAAGAGGGATTCAAAGCTCAGCAGTTTACTAGGATTGAAGGATTTATTGAAAAACAGTGGTTCTCATGTGTAACTCCAGGCAATAAACCTATTTAATTAAAGGCTTAATCTTCTAGTTGACATGTTTGCTACTGTTCCAATAAAAAGCTTCATCTGTAGCCAGTTTTTGTAACTATACAAATAATAGTAGAATCCCTCGTCTTTGTTCATTTTTTTTAACTGTTTAATTGTATTATGTTGGTTATATTATAAATATTTAAGATCTTTTGTGTCTTTAGAAAGCAAAAGCTTTAAATGGTCTGTGTTCCAAATTATTCAAATACAAGCAGTGCATCTTTACCTCTTTCTTTTTCAAACATATTTTTTTTAATAGAAGTTGGTAACAGTATTCTGTATTGAACAGCAGTTTTTTAACAAATTGCCTCTTTAAGTTAGGTATGCACACTCATAGCTGTCTTACATAAGTATCATTAACTCAAGTTTATGCAAAATTAGAATTTTTCAAGACTCTTCATCTTGATACTTGCTGCTCAGAAATTCAATTGTGATGTATTAGAAGAAGCAGATTAGAAAATAGGTGATAAGAATAGTTAAGAACCTGGATTATTTTATTCCAAACAAGTGTTGGTCACTGCTTGAGACACTGTTCAGTCTAGAAAGGTGTAATCGGGTGTTTTAGTGTAAGAGCATCTTTCAACTAAATCTTTTCTTTATTGTGCGAGAATTCTAACTTGGGTCTCTAATCCAGCAAATTCTTTAAGTGTTTTAAACCTCTATTTTTGGACTATTTCTTTGAACCATATCTTTAATAGAAATCTTTGCTTTGCCTTGCTTTAGGTTGGGACTCACCGGGAAGAAGGTGTCAGCCTCAACAGCAACCATTCAGTTCTTCCCAGTACAGTTTCTGCTCAGAGCACAGAACTAAATCATAAAACACAAGACAGCTACAGAGGTAACTTTCCAGTATGAAATGCTGAACAGGGTCTGTGCTAGTTCAGAGCCAGTGAGGCTGTAGATCTTGGTAAAATGGTATCAGTGCAGGGAATAAAGGCATAGATAATGTTGAAAAATAAAAATTATTTATAAATCCTATATAACACCACCGTTAGGGACTCCTGCAACAATTTTGAGGGCATCCCTGTCTTAAGACTTGTCCCGGTATAGTTGCAAGAGAAGGCTTCACTGCAGTCACGTCCCTCCGGCTTAAGGAGCCACGATCCACGTGCAGAGCTGCAGCCATTTCCCAACGGGCCAGGAGGGCTGTGGAGTGGGCTGAGACCAGAGTTCAGCCCAGCCAATGGAAGGAAGTCATTCCACACCAGTGTTTACAGTTCCTTCCGTTTTTAGCTAAAGAAGTAAACTGCAGAAAACAGAAGTCAGCTCCCTTATTAGCGTGCTAGCACCATTCAGGGGGTGTTGCACATTCAGCCTAAGCCCAAACCTCAATGTCAGTGCAGCTCTGCCCCTAAATTTGCAGCCCAGACATGAGGTGCAAATTTCCTTAATTCACTAGATGTCCTTTTCCTTAAACAGTGTTTTTCTTAGACTAAGATGTTACCAATCAAGCTGCTCTGTGAATTGTGATCACTTTATAACCCATGACACATGTCCCAAGTACAGCAGTGTTACCAGGATTTCTTGTTTCTGTTGCCAGAGTTTAGTTCTTCCTGTTGTCTCCCCAGACTTCTGCTCGGCTCTGGCCCCTCACTGACACGATCTGCTCGAGTTCTGTGCAATGTTTCAGTGCTGTGACACTCACCCTGCTCTCTGCTTGCTTGCAGCACTGTCGGGTGGCTTACAGGGCCAGTCTGTGGCTATAGGTCCAACAGAAATCAAGTCTGAACATAAGGAGAAGGATGAAAATATACATGAACCCCCCTCATCAGATGACATGAAATCAGATGATGAGTCCTCCCAGAAGGACATCAAGGTCTCATCCAGAGGCAGAACAAGGTGGGTTGCTGACCTGACCTGCAGAATCTGTGCTTTGTTAATGCTCAGGAGCACGTTGTCCTTTCGTTTGATACATTCCTTACAAGGCTTTTGTACTACTGCAGTGCATACACCAACAGAAAGAGAGAAAAGCTTACAGCGTTTGTATATATTGACACAGAAGGTAGGGGATCTTCTGGGAAAATCACCTGAAGAGTGTGCATTCAGTTATGCTAATACCATGCCTACGGTCTGCCTGTACACACGAGGAGTAAAAGATTCAGAGGGCCCTGCCCAGCCTCGAGGATGTTAGAAATTTGTGATACTTTGTATCTGGGCCAGGGCTCCACTTCTAGATGTGAGTCTGTGGCCCCGGAGAGCTCCAGCTCCTGACCCGGAGGCTGAGGTGAACACACTGAATATCCCTTGGAAACACTTCGACCCCTCCCAAGCCACAGACAAAAAACCTGGAGCTGACAGTGGGTAAAGTGCGTCTGGATCTGCCTGATAGGCCTGACACAAGCGCTGAAGTTTGAGATAACACTAAACAATCAAATTTTGCAACCACAGGCAGCAGAGTCTGTATCAACACATGTTTAATGGCATTTTAGTGTGTTAATTTTAGTAGAACACAGGTTTTGCACAATTTTAGACCAAATTGGATGGTCCTATATTAAAAAAGCCTATGCAACTTGGTATCATCTGAGGCAGTTCAAGAATTCTAAATATAACTGTTTAGCTCTACACTGAGATGTACAAATAAAAATAGTTCTAAAATTGGCTAGTAAGGTCTTTAACAAGAGTAAAACTTTTTACTAAGCGCATGAAATTGAAAATTCCTTGAATGCCTTTTTATATAAGCTGATTTATTGGAAAGTAGCAAAAACTTCGTTGAAAATTATTTATTCACCTGATAAGATGGCTGAGTTATCTCTTTAACTGATAGCTTGGTTACATGTTCTGCTTCAAGGAGCAGTGTGTTGCCATAACTTTTCCTAGAGATGTTTACCCTCTGTAGACAATATTCTGTGGATATTCTCCAGGCAGAAGTCACTTAACATTTATTTTCAGGAAGAGGCAGCAACATGAATTGCCATGAAAACTTCAGCATTGATACCTGATTTGGATAGTTATCCAAATACACTTCAATGTGAAATGGGTTAAGCGGAAAGTTTAATTTCATCAACTGAAAATTTAGAGCCAGCACCAGCATCACTTGTTTGAAATATCAGTGATACTTCATTATACTGTTATTTATGCTTCCTTACAGCAGTACTAATGAAGATGAGGATTTAAACCCAGAGCAGAAAATAGAAAGAGAAAAGGAGAGAAGAATGGCGAATAACGCCAGAGAACGTTTGCGTGTGCGAGACATTAACGAGGCGTTCAAGGAGCTCGGCCGCATGTGCCAGCTTCACCTGAAGAGTGAGAAGCCCCAGACGAAGCTGCTGATCCTCCACCAGGCCGTGGCAGTGATCCTCAGTCTAGAGCAGCAAGTGAGAGGTCAGTAGCATCACGGGGCAGCTTTGTCCGTGGGGCAGTGTGGGTCTCTTGAAACCTGCACAACCGGATGCATGAGCTACTCAGAGTATGTTTGCTGTTCTGTAATGATGCTGAAGTTCTTCAGAAAAAGCAAAGAATTACTTTTAAAAAAAAGAAGTGGAAAGCAGTGAGTATAAGTTTATACTTGGACCTTTCTTTTTCCTGTTGAATTAGTCATCACTTCACTAAGTTTTCAAGGTAAATTAATGAATTAAACTGTTGACACATCTTGCTTTAAATTGTAACAAGCACCTCTTTAGTAGTAGGAAAGCTTTAGCAAGAACAAGAGATCTATTTTAAGATGAACCCACATAATTGAAATATTAAAATGCAGAGAATTGTGAGTTTACTTAGATTTTTGCATTAAACATTTACTGGGGTGAGAGGAAACCTACTTCAACTGTAATTGAATCAGAGATAGGTTTGCATGAATCTTCTTTCCCTGATTCCTTTAAATTTTTCCAAGAAAAACAGGCCTGCTGGTAGATGCAGAAGGAAGATGGCTTTGTGCCTTGTACTCCCTTAAGGAGAGATGGTTCTAGGACTCACGCTTCGTTCTTCAACTGTTGCATTCTCATGTGTTGGCAAAGCCACAGTTGACTTTTAATCTCCCTTTAAACTTTTGTCAGAGACATGTTGAAGTTCTGGGGCACTTTCCTCTAACTTTTGGTTGGCACTCGGATTGGGTGGTGGCTGTAGGTCCCTCGCAATGGAAATACTCACACGTTCTATGGAGCTGGCATTTCCCAGATGAGTGTCCTCATGTTTTGCTCTCTTGGACTCGTTAATAACCTTCTCCCTTAGTGTCTCACTGATGGAAGTGCATCAAATCACTGGAGATGTCTGAGATGTGGATATGTCAGTGGTTGTATTTGCTCAATGCACTACATCTTTGAATCACTGATGTCACTGATACCAAGGTTTTACTTTTTTGCACCTTGTTTTTACTTCCATTTTCTCATTTGTTGCTTGCATTTTGCACAGAAGATCCAAGCAACAGTTAAAAGTTTATTGAAGGTGACTAAATAACTAACTTACACCAGCTTACATAAATGCAGTAAGGATGAGTTGCCATGTTTTCAGGCAGAGTTTTACTGATCCAGTTTTTATAAAGAAACACACTGTCTCCAGCCAAAACTATTCCAAGGCATAGAGCAACTCCGTTCTGTAGATGAGATACCAGCTGGGGCCATTGAAAAACCCAGCTTAGCATCTTAGAGACTTAGATCTTGGGAATTTTGGTCTGAAAATGATCTAGAAGATAAGGTTGAGTATTATGAAGTCAGAGGAACATAAATTAAGCATGAGTTTTGATGTTCAAAGAACATCAAGTCCGTCTCCCTGCTCTCCGATTCTGTTATTCACAGAGAGCTCCATGTGAAAATTAATAATTTTTGCCTTGGTCGGAGAACTTCCAGCCCTTGTGTCTGTGCTAGAAATCTTTTTTCTAAATGTGCTAACAGCGAAATTGGACCCATTCTCCAGGCAGTGTAAATGGAGAACTTTCCCTTCCCCACGGTCACACCTCACTCTGTGCTGTGTGTCCGAGGCAGCTGATGGGAAGCACACAGTGCCTTTGGAGAGAGGCCCCGAGTGCCATTTGTCCTGCCCGTCTTCCTTTGCACCTGTTCTGTGAGTGAGTGACCGCAGCCTCGTGTGACACCCACAGGAGCTTTCACAGTGCATTATATAATGGCAGCAACAATTTCCTCTCTGCTGGTAATGAAGCTTCTCATTTTGTGATTGGTGCTATTCAGAGTGAACCATTTCAGATTTAAGCTCTCACTGTAGGCCAGCATTTTTATCTCCATTTCCTAAATCACTGTAAATTAACTTCCTTTCAAAGTTTCCATGTAATTAAATCTTTAAAACTTCAAGGCAAGCCACAGTTAGACAAAGAAAACTGTGATTAAGAAAAGTTAGCAGTTTTTTTTTCCAGTAGACTCTTCAGGAGTGCTCATCTTTAAGGAAATGCTGTAGGAGGCTGTTGATAATGACTTTGGTGACAGCAGAACTATCAAGTCCATCCAAAATAGTCTCTGTCAGATGAGCTAAAATGCACAGAGGTCAGTAAACTGCAGTTACTAGAGGGGTGCCTGTGTAGCACAAGAGAAGGGCTTGTGCTGTCTGTTCAGTTTTGGCAGACTTCTTGCAGTTATAATTGTATCTGCCATCTCCAACTGCAAAACAGAATTCACTGACAGCTAGAAAATACCTCAAAATGTTAAATTCAACAGTGGAATATATTACATGCTTTTTGTGTGTCTTTTGGGCCACTGTGATTTACATCTTCTATATTTTGATTCATGAAAAGCCATTTTGAAGAACAGTTGACTTTTAGAAGCTGTCATTTGAAAACTAGATCCAAATCTACATCTATTGAGGCTAAGTGGGAAAGTGGAAACATACTGATGGAAATACCTTGATAGCTAGCCCACAGCTGGTTATTGTGAAGTACTGCCTTTAATAAGAGAGGAAATAGGGTTTGGAAAAAAAATATAAAGCTCCCACTCTGTGTGCCTGTCATCACATTCTTTTGATTTAACCGAGGTGGGCACAAGGTGATTTCACAGACTTGAGGGTGATGGGAACTGTCCCTTGCGGGTGTTCTACCTCCCCTGCCTTAACAGCTGGCTAATACTTACTGTGAAGAAAGCAGCAGCAACATTACTAAAACCAGTGAGATGTCAGTGAGGTTGGTAAGACTTCAGCCCACCAACAAAGTGTATAAATCTCCATTTTATTATATTGTAAATTGCAGGCAGTTCTCATTTTGCACTTCAGTGTCTTATGGTGATAAAGAAGGTGCTTTTTAAAAGTTTCCGAAGGTACGTGTAGGCTGCTGAAAGAGTTTAGGTTTGGCTTTTTGTCTTTTTTTTGTAAGTACCAATTTAGGAGCTGTCTGGTAGGACTTTCAGTAGTGGTTGTCTGCAGCTTTAGACACCTGCAGGTGAACACAGGGGTTGAAGAGGGAAGCTGCAGGGCTATTTTTACTCCAGCGGTTGATGTGTCGATATTGTCCGTGGTGGCAGCACATGGGATGTTAAGAATTCTGATTTTTCTGTTACAGAACGAAACCTAAACCCTAAAGCAGCCTGCCTTAAGAGAAGGGAAGAAGAAAAAGTTTCTGCCGTATCGGCAGAGCCGCCAACACCGCACCCAGGAAGCCACCCTGGCCTGAGTGAAACTACCAACCCTATGGGTCATATGTGAACACCAGCCAGGTACGTCTGACAGGGGAATGGCTCTTGTAGCTTCGGACTGGCTCAAGCCTGGGAGACACCTGGGTATGTTGGCCTTTAGTTACTGAGCTGCCAGGAGCACCAAACTCCTCTAGGCTGCTAAAGTACTTTCACATCTCTGAGCAGAAGCAGAAGCCTGCAGATTTGATTGGTTTTATAATAAAACCTCAAGAAAATTGTCATCAAAGTCTCTTTATTTGCATGCGTTGTTGCCAATGGCTACATCTCTTGGCTCAGGTGGCCTTATTGGCATGACATCAGAGGAACAGTGAACAGCTTGCTAGATAAGCCAAGCTTAATAGAGATGAATTATACATCTTTAAATGGTCTAAATATCACATTAGTTCATTTAAAAATCCACATATTGTTTGCCAGTGCTGATACAGACAGTTTCAGGGACTCCTCATCCCAAAAAGATTTGTTGTCTGGCTCAAGGCCAGTCATTCTAACTCCTCTCATCTGCCCAGCAGAGCCTGGTAACTGTCTCAAGTCACAATCTGTATTGGTGAAGATAGTTAAGATTTAAAAGTAGTGTTTTCAGCTTTGCAAGGTAGAACTGTGATTCCAAAAGCTCTATGTAGTCCAGTATGTAACATCTCATTTAAACATGCTGATGGGGAGGCCCCACAGGAATATCAGTCTTTTTGGGTTTATTACATGATGTTGGTTGACGTTCAATGGTTGGGAAACCTTGATTTTAAAAGGAAAATTATGGAGTATTCCAGTAGAGCTACTGCTGCTTTCAAAAAGAATTAAAAATTGGACCCAGTGCCCTTGTTTTAATCCAGAACTTTATAAAATTTTATGCTTTGGGAGGGTTTTTTTCGGTTGTGTATATAGACTGGTTTTCTTCTCTTTTAGCTTAAGGTAAAGGCATGTGTCTTGCCAGAATCCAGTGGAAGTTTAGTATTCCCTGATGTTCTCAGAAAGCTGCAAAACGGCATTGAAACCAGGCCTTATTTGAGTCAGTGCTTTTTCCCCATCCCTTATGGGCAGCTTCTTTCTTCATAAACAAAGTGGCTTTTCTTCTTAGGAAAGAAAATTTGGGTTTCTTTAAATGTCTTAATTTTTAATGCTTTGAATTTCTTTGTTTTTTCATACCAGAACAATAGGCTACTTCAGAATTGTCAGATAATTTCTGATTTACAGCAAACTTAGTTCCTGCCATAAAAATACAAAGAACCACTTTCAAAAGTTTGATACCTTTGCTTTTTTAATAGCAGTAACTTTGTGAGATGAGTGAATTGTGGTGTTGACAGGAAAAGGCTGTACAGGAACGTGGCAAGGTACCTTCTGCAGGAGTGAGGGAACTTGGTACTGCCTCCTGCTTGGTTTAGAGCCAAGGGAGACACAAATTGAAGGTCTGAGATGTGCAGATTATTGTTTCTCCATATCCAGAGAGGCCACACAGAAGGTTCTTTACAGTAAACTGTTCAACATCATGTTGATATCATATGGCTATCTCTCAATATTATTTTTTCTTGCACTTAACTGACTGAAAATGTCACCAGATCCAGTTTAAATTAAGTCTTTAGTGTTGATACTAAGCTTTTTAATTATTTTTTTCCTAATATCCCTTTCTTCTCCCAACCTTCTTTCTAGAATTCCAGAATTATTGGTAGGATACACAGAAGGTGACCTTTCTTCACAAGGACACAGACAACTAACATTATATGAAGACACAAACCTGACAGGAGAAAACACTTGAAGCAAGAAACCCAAATGCAATCTTATGATCAAAGCTACTGGTCAACACCTGCATCAGGAGTGAAGATACAAGATCTTCAGACGGAATTTCAGCCCATGAGATACTCTGAACATATCATTCTGTTGCAAGCAGTGTGTCGCTTCTGCACAATCAGAGACTGTTGTGATCTCTCCACTCATTGTGGAAGTTGCCTTGTGCCTAAACTGAATTGACAAATGCATTGTAACTACAAATTTTATTTATTGTTATGGAACTGTAAAGGTCTACATATAAAGGGAAAAGTTAACATGTTAAAAGCTGATGAAATTTCAGCTGAATGCCAGCATTTACTAAAGCTGTTCACATTCAGAGAACAAAGCAGTGACAACCGTGGACCCGTAGCATTCCCAGCATACCTATTAGTGTCTTAAAAAAGGAAGGGAAAAGTCTTTTGTTGTCCTTTCCTCTCCTTTTGCCATATGACTAGTGTTTTCCATGCAATAGGAAACTATTCCTTGGTATAGCTTTTTTTATGTTATTTTTGATCTCTGGTAATCTGAACAGTTATGGTCACAGTTCCCCTTCCATACTGAGCTCTGTGCCTCAAGCCACTCAGAGGCCTCGTGAAGGCTGCAGGCAGGAGCAATACTGTGACCATAACATTTCTTGGATTTAAAAAGCGATTTTTATTTTCCCTCAGACTTTCCTCAAACATTTTTTTTTTCTAATTATAAACAAAACCTTTTTAGGCTTCTAGGCTTCATAGTAAAGCTTGTAACGTGAAGTGTAAATTGGGTGGGGAGAATCTACTTTGTTAGAGTTGCTTTGTTTTCCGAGCAGTAAGTACTACATATAGTACATGTAAAGTGTTAGCTGTATGTAAGCACAAAATGCATTAAAATACAAAGGAGATTTTTTTCAGGCTGTAACTTTGGTGAATAGTAAAATCCTAAGTTCACCGTGGCAGGTAGTGTGATGATACAACCACCAGCAAGGTGGGCTTATTACGTAACGGAATCTAAGAGCAATGGTCACCAGTTTTTCCTTCCTGTACATGTTAATTATCATGTCATGTTGTATGGCTTGTCAGTGGAGAAAAAGTAGTGTGAATCAACTGCAAATGCCCCCGTCCCAAGCCATATTAGCATTAAACCTTTAAATGTTTCTCCACCAGAACAGTGTCCATAAGTATTCCTTTGTCACAGGTGTGTTGAAATGGTTAAAATCCCTTTGGACTTCCATGGAAACTGTCTTCCACTGCAATGACCATGGGAGGAAATTGCCGAAGCCAAGGTTGTCTGAGCTATTGTTTATATAGTGCATCTTTCATCACTGGCAATTGGTTCACACACAAAACAGGAACAAAACTATCATTTTTATGAAGTCATCTAATTTGAAAGAACAAAAGATGGATTGATAAAATAAACTAATGAATTTAAGCTCATGTTTTGGATGGTTCCTAACAAAACAGTTTGTGGAATTAGTGGACTCATTTCTATTACTTTAATTTGCATATATCATCAAATAACACCTGATTATATCTGTGGCCTTGTTCTTCATTTCAGTGTTTATCAGCTAAACAGAATTTGTTGCTTATGACGTGTGAAAGTGATCACGTGCCACTGCCTGGCCTTTTTCCTTCTAAGCTTGTTGTCTTTTTGGCTATATTAGACTTTGCAGTATGCCCAGAAGCTTTCCTTCATAAAATAGAAAGAAAAAAACATTTGGCTTATTTTTCACTGTAGCTAGTCTTTTATACAATAATCTTGTAAGAAAATTTCTTGAATTCTAAATATTACTCTTTCTAGATTTTTGAAATCAAAAAAAGTTTTCAGTAAAAAGTTTCTTACTTTATTTTACTATATTAGGTAGTAAAAATGTAGGGTTATTTACCATAACCTGTTCATTAATATCAGAAATTTACAATAGCATTGTAAGACCATAGTAGGGTTCTAGCATACCGTGTAGTACCTATGGAGTATTGTAAGAGCTAATTGTCCGAGATGAATTGCTTCTCATCTTGTTCTCCAGTTTCCATTGTTGGTTTATTGCAGATTTGTACCCTGTGTCAAATTTCAAGGTATTGCTGATAAACCTTTCCAACCAGCAGCAAGAAGTTCAAAAAATTTCTGTCAATGTAACAGAAAACACTATGTATATAACATTTATGTAGCAATAAATGTGCCATCTTTTTTTAACATGGTAAATCAGTGAGTTTTTTAAATTTCTCTCTCCTCATAGGCAATGTGTTGCTTGAAAAACACCGGCAAAACTCTCTAGTGCCTTTATCTGAACAAAGCCTGACACACATTCTCAAGGAGCAGAGCACGTTGCAGGCACAAGTGTTGTTGCTCCTCGCTGTGAAGCCCAGCCAGAAATGCCCAGTGCCCGAGGAGCAACAGTGCCTGCCCTGTGCTTGCTGCTGTGCAGAGCAGGAAGGGGATTGCACAGGCAGGAGCAAAGCGGGAGCAGCTGACGCCATGGGCACGCCCCTGCCTACAGCTCATCCCTTTCCTTGGCCTGTCGAAGACAGGTTGCTTATAGCCAAGCCCCTTTGTGCAGGGAAGCCCAGGGCCGAGCTGCTTCTGAACTGAGTGATGCATCTGTGTAGGTTTTATGGAAATGTAGGGGAAAAGTCTGTAGATTAAGCACACCAAAGACAACCGCAGATACAGCTGCTGTACATGGAGGGATGATGTTTGAATGCAGTGTCCAGTGCTGCTGTGCGTGGCACTGCTTCCAACTGCTGATGCTGTCCTTGGAGACCTTAGAAACTCCACCGAGTACATTGAGCTACAGGATTTGTCAGCGTGCAGATCCAGGCACGTTCTTCTGATACCCCAGCACTTCTACCAGAGACAAATCTCTAAAGTGGTCTGGCCGAGCAGGGAGGTTGGACTCAGCCATGTCAGGCTGTCTTTTAGAGTGCCTTTAACAGCAGCCTTGGGAAAGGGTGCCCCCCTTTCCCAGCACACATTATCAATTTGAACTTATTTACTCCAGTAATAATTCTAAATCCAGCCTTTGAACATCCATCAATACTTTTCCCTTTTCTGAATCAGTTTGTCACTTCTTTCAGAGAGAGTAAAAATAAATGGCCATTTGCCCACCTTTATCTTTCTTTTACCATACTTCTGCTGTCCTGTTTGCATATACTTTCTGATCACAAGTCCTTCATCTTTTTTTTCATGTTACCTTCTTTTTTCTCCATTTGATCTTTGTGTGTGTGTGTCTGTGTGTGTATCTGTAAGAGATGCATATTGGGATACCTTTGTTAAACACAATTCTTCTAGAATTAGCACTTGGAATATTGTAGGAAGGTTCTCCTGTAAATCTAAAGCATTGCTAAGGTCTTAAAATGGACTTGGAGTAGTTGCTGCTAAAAAGAAGATTCTGGATTCTTTATTAGTTAACATTTCCCCAAGAATTAAATATTTTCACCACAGCATCTGGGAATCATGGCAGACCAAAAGTAAAATGAAACAGATTGTAAAAGACAGTGGAGATAGTGGTTGGTAAACTTTGCTGTTTGCAATACCAATGCCTTGTGCTTCCTAGTAGACCTCACCTGTGGGTACTAAAATGTCCTGGTAAAGGAAGAAACTTTCAAGAACTTTAAAGCCTGGCAGCACGTCAAGAGTGGGGCTCCAGCAGGCCCACGAGGAATGAAGGAGCAAGCTGGCACCTTCCTGCCTCTGCACCCAAGCTGTGGCACTGCCCTGCCCTGCTGCCAGGGCATCACCAACGCAGGAGTGGGGGGGTGTCCCTGGGGAAAGGCAGGCGCAGCTCCTGCCTTCCTGCTGCTCATCTGCCCAGGGCAAGGAGGTGAAAGTCATCCAGACTGGGAGAATGGTGCTGATAGGAGACTGCTACAATCCTTTCTTTTCCCTGCAGGTCTGTTCTGCCAAAGAGCAGTTAAGTCAGGTGCCGTTTGGGGGGTGTTTTGCACTGTTTAACCTTCATTTGTTTTACTGAAGTTAATCCCTCTGTCAACCTGGATGCCTTGGCAAAACAGGGAGAGTTTATTTCTGGTTAAGTACAAATACACTGTTCCACTGCTACCACAAGCACTGCATGTGCGTGTTCAGAGTGACTTCAGCTGGTTCAGCTGCTCTCTGCAGTCACCTCGGGTTGTTTGTGTCAGTCAGAAACTGCCCAGACCAGGCTCTGAAACTGCAGATTGTCTGGGCTGCAAACAGAACCCCTTTCAATTCCCTCCTAGTCCTGACTTTTTAAAGGTTTTGATGCAATTAAAAACATCTGTTAATAGGATCTGATTTTTAAAAAATCTTATAGAAATTATACCGAGATAAGAATCTTTCTCAAAATAGTGACCATATCTGATCCTGGAGCACAGATCTGTTGGAAAGTTAGTGGCTGGGCTCAGTACTTAGAATTCTGGTTATTTCAGGTGAACTAGAGAAACATGAATATCAATGTTGTTTCATTTTTAGGAAAGATCCACTCTAGTTTTAACAGTATCACCTAAACATATAGAGGCAAAAGGAATTGAATATCAACTGTATCAGTCAGAGCAGTAACTGCAGCCAACTGAGATTGAACAGATGAGAAAATAATTTACAGCATAACTCAAAACTCAGTCTCTGTTAGATGTAGACCCCTGCTAGTCCTGGACTTCAGAAAAGCATAAGAAACCTATGCAGACCCCATAGCTGGAGTGATTTCTTTCCATCAAAGTGCTAAATACCATACTAAGTTATATTTGTTTTGGAAAATTCAACATTTCAGCTCCTGAAAAAAAATCCAGGAGGAAATTATTCAAAGTAAATGGACATGAATCCAACTTGTATAAAACAAACACAGCAGTGTCCTATAACTAAGTAACATGGATTTTTTGCTCTACTTTCTTATTTTTGTGCTGAGGCTTTTTCTGTCCCCCTTCACTTACCTTAATGTTGAAGGAAGACTTGGTAATGCCAGAATAGGCTGATGTACTAGTTTGCTAGATTACCTCTTTATATACAAGTAAATTAAGTGGTTCCTTATGCTCATGGAAGTTCTGACACACAGTGTTGCATTAAATGCGCAATCTCTCTATCCACAATGCAGAAAGGAAAAAGAAATACTTGTGATGGTCCAATACAACTAAAGAAATTTCATGAACATGAATGAGTGTGTATTGATTATAAAAATAAGTTCTCCAAACTTGAAGTTTTAAACTCATCTGTGGAATGAAATGTCTGAGGAGTAGAGTTATGGCTCCACATTTTACTTCCCAGCACCAGTAAATGAGCAGAGATGATCAGAAGCAGTAGTTTATCACAGGAGCAGAATTAATCACCAGCCCTAGTTGTGTGTTTGTTGGAAAGACACCAGATAGCCAATTGTTTGCTGCACAGCCAGATTAGGTGCTCCAGACTACTCCCAAATGACTTTGACTACTGAACTGCTTTCAGGATCAGGTGAGTTCTTTGGGACATTTGTGGGCTTAATATCTACTCATCAGCCTCATTGGCTCAGACTAGAACCTCGATGTGCCAGAACGAGAATCCACATCTCAAAATACTGAATAGTCATTGTGTGGAAGGGAAATTTCCTGGGTGTAAATATGAAATTATAAGGTAGGAGAAAATTTTGGATCATGTTTTGTTCAGTTCACACCTGCAAAAGCTAAAGAGAGTATCCCAGTATTTTCTTTTCAAGGTGACAAAGAAAGTCTTGCAGATGCACCTCCAGTTCTGTTTGTACAGTATGGAGCAGGAGAGAGCTCACACCTGAGCTCATCTTCTGTGTGCTACAAAGACACAAATGCTAATGCATCTGATTATGGATATAACAGTTAAACTTCATTAATCCCTAACACTACATGACTAATTAAGATAAATGCACTGAATACTGGTTTTAAGTCGATAGACTTGGCTTCCAGTTTACCTGTTTAAATGGGTAAGATTTAATTAAATGTACATTTAATTTATGTGTCTAATTAATGGCTGAAAGTGTAATTAAACATAAAGCTTTTAAAATGCTTATTCCTTTCCTAGCACGCAAGAATACTAAATGTGAGCATCGTAAAATGCAAGTATAACAGAGGGCAAGAATGCCAAAAATTAAAAGAAAAAAAAGGTAACAGCCTACAGAACCTGAAGGTAGTGACCCAATCTAAATTGGTGCCTGTCGTTATCTGTAGCCAGCTGTTTGTCATTATCCTGTTATATAGAAGGAGAACAAATGCGTCAATAAAGCTCTCATTATAAAGTGTTTTGGATATAAATGCAGATTCTGCATTTACAGGAGCAGCAGGGAAAAGAGTGTGAATGACACCAAAATTGACACGTCAGACTTTGCCGTCTGTATTTCTGATGTGGCCATTTTGCCTATCTGGGATAAGTGATGAAAAATAACTACACACAGGTTAATTCCCACGTTTCTGTACCCATTAACTTTCCAGCTGGAAGGCTTTGTAAACTGAACTGGCTCTGCATGCCATCACAGGTCTTCCTGGACTTCCTTCCTCAGCCCTTCCCTGCCCCACCCCACCCCTAGTTTCTGTCGCCTGAGATATGGTCTCCAAACTATCAATTGTAAGCAAGCTTAAAATTTTTAATTTTCAGGTACATGCCTCTGCTAATTAAGTAATGGAATCATTAGCATGGTGCAGATTTACTGCTGAAGCATGAAGATTCAACAATGCCAGGTCCTGGCACCATCCACAGGTAATGTCAGAGACACTACTGCCTCTCGTACCTTGCCTGGCCCTTGTCCATCCTTGAGGGTTTGTCCCTTCAGGCTCACAGCTCTAGGTCTGGTCCTTCTCTTCCCTTCCAGCCTGGTACCTGCCACCTTCGGCTCCTTCCAGGCCCAGTGTTGGGGCTGCCTCAATTAGGTAAAGCAGCAGCTGCCTCTTCCACAAAGCTGCTCCGAGGGCTGGAACACCTCTGCTGTGGAGGTCTCACCAGGCTGGGAGAGCTGGGGGTGTTCAGCCTGGAGAAGAGAAGGCTCCAGGGAGACCTCAGAGCACCTTCCAGTGCCCAAAGGGGCTCCAAGAGAGCTGGAGAGGGACTTTTTCAAGAGCGTGTAGTGACAAGACAAAAGTGTTTAAACTGACAGAGGGAAGGTTTAGATTAGATATAAGGAAGAAATTCTTCCCTGTGAGGATGGGGAGGCCCTGGCACAGGCTGCCCAGAGAAGCTGTGGATGTCCCATCCCTGGACATGTTCAAGGCCAGGTTGGATGGGGCTCTGAGCAGCCTGGTCTAGTGGAAGGTGTCCCTGCCCATGGCAGGGGGGTTGGAAGTTGGTCCCTTTCAACCCAAACCGATCCATGATTCTATGTTTGACAATAAAACCCTATAATTTATCCCACATTTAATTTTAATTTATTTCATATTATTTAGTAATATTTTAAGCTCCATATGGAATGAGAAGGACATCTGAAGGAATTTTCATCTTAGATCTGAACTGCTACATTACAACCACATAATTCTTTATTCTGCATGTTTGCTAGAGTAATTTTTTCCTCCCTAGACTATTAAAATTCCCTCTGCCCAAGGGCCCTTGATCCCACAAAGACATATGCACAGTTTATGCATAGGATAGCCCTTCTCATTTCAGTGGGCACACTTTTATACTTCATATTGAGTTTCTATTACTGCTTCACAGGTCATGAGTCTGATGCTTGCAGATCTTTCCGGGTTTTCCACAGTACCCAAGGTAGGAATCTGTGCAACAGAAGCTTCACTGCTTCTTTTCTAGTAGAGAACTGAAGACAAAAACACCAATATAGCATCTTTCTCTACTTTCACTTGAAGTGAAGCAAATCCAGTATTTTAGAGCAGGAGGCTGGGTGCGGGAACGTAAGTACGTTGCATCTGTGCCTTTATAAAGTGATTTGGAGACATCTATTTTGCAACAATTGGAAAGAAACTGGGTGGGTGGTGTAGAAGAGGGGAACTGTGAAGACCAAATGTTTAGCTGTAGTCAACTGTAAACAGAGTGGTAGTCAGTAAACAGTTTCTCTGAAGAAAGTAATTAATAGGCACATGTGAAGAGATGGAAAAGAAGATGTATCCTTCTTCAGCAGACATCAAAGGGCAGGCTGGACAGTGAGAAATTAAGCATACACCAAGGAGGCCACACAGCTGTATGTACATTCAGCTAGGAAATGTAATGCAATGTAATGAGCTAGGCAAGAGAGGAGTGAGGGGTAAGACAGGCAGTGAAAAAGGAGCCCTACAGTAACAAAAGAAGGAGCAATGCGCTCTGTGGGGATGGAAGCAGGAGCAGAGAAGCAGGGAGGTCTAAGCAGGTCAGCACTTTCTGCAGAGGGGTCAAGTTGCAGAGAAGTTTTGCAGGATTAGAAAGAGTGATAAGACAGCACAGTAGGTACCCTCAAAATAAGATAAGGAAACAGAGGAGGAGCCACTGAAATGAATGGTTCTTCATTGTGATTCTCCTGCCTCTTGCTACATCTGAAAGCAGAACTCTGTGGCAGTTGGCCAGTTTGACAGGGAAGGCGATAAAAATAAATTACATCCTCTGTTTCCAATACAGTTTCCAAAAGAATGGGGGAAGGGAATTTATTTGCAGGGAGAAAAGGTACTCCCTAGATCCAAAACTCATTGTCTGTTCTCTATAAAGCGGTGTCACGAGTGACTCCGTAATGTATGTGCTTGGCTCCAAAATGGGGGTTTGGAACATTCCACCTCTGGGACCAGCTGCTTTCACGAATATTTCATTGGAAGAGAAATACTAGTTCAAAATGAAGGAAATGCCATTTTCTGTCTCAAAGAGCACACATGAAGCTGAGAAGAACAAATCAGAGAAACTGAGGCCAAGAATTTTGAAATTCCCAGTGTCCTGGGTGGTCTTTGCTGTTTAAATCTATTTGTGTCATCTGTGGAGAATGTTTCCCTTCAAAACCTGACTAACAGTTGGACAAGATAGATTTCCCCAATGAATCTGATTTACAGTTGAGCAGAATACATGTATGTTAGCAGTGTGGTTTTGGCCTACTGTTGCAAATCAGGTTTTGTGCCCTCAATTTAAATAGAGTCTAAGGAAACAGGTTGTCGTCTTCCAGTTTCCTGGCCTAAGTGGACAGGCATTTTTGCTGTAAAAGCAGCTTTAGCAAGGACAAATAATACCTCCTGAACACAAAACTACTGGTTTTGCACATAGTTAAAGGAACCCATGAGAGGGCTGGAACCAGTAGTATCTAAGCTGAAATGTTAGTAGGACCTGTTGTGGTACGTAGGACAAGGATAATGGTCTTAAACTAAAAGAGGGTAGATTCAGACTAGATATAGCAAAGAATTTTTTTACAATGAGGGTGGTGAAACACTGGAACAGGTTGCCCAGAGAGGTGATAGATGCTCCATCCCTGGAAATATTGAAAGTCAAGTTGGATGGGGCACTGAGCAACCTTAACTAGATGAAGATGTCCCCTGCTCATGGCCAGGAGGGTTGAACTGGATGGCGTTTAAAGGTCCCATCCAATCCGAACTATTCTGTGATCCTATGAAACACACCCTGTCCTCTTGCATGGGCTTTCCTCTTGGGCTGTGCTCTGTGCAAACTGAGGAGTGCCCTGCCTTCTCTGATACTTCTGGCTGATGTGTCAGGTGACACAGGGAGGGCGAAAGTGTCTTGTGCCATGCAGGGACGATAACCGTGGGTCACACAAGGCAGGGAATACTTTGCATCCTAGCACTTCATCCTGTGCTTAGGACCAGGCAATTGCCCTGTTACTTATCTACTATCACTCTCTCATTGAGAAGGCAGTCCAAGTTCTTTGTTTAACCACTTAATGTGGAGTAAGCCGTAAGATCTCCATGAACTGGAAATCAAAAGTAGATCTGTCCTTACACATCCAGAACAAATACATTATTCATCTTACCTGGAGATTTGTCCCATACCACTAGTGATTTTCCCAGAGAAAGATGTTGCATATGACTAATGGCATTTTTTGAGGGTTAGACATTCCAAAGATGTCTACTCAAGGGAAGAAATTTCATGTTCCAACAACTTAGAAACATTGGCTGCAGTTACTGCAAAGAATGGAATTGCAATTAGTCTTCTACAATCTTTATAGGCATGCCTGAAAAACAGAGATGTCAATATTGCAAGTCTGAGAGGTCAGTAAAGCAGTGTCCTTTGCTGATAGACAACAGACCATTCCTCAAAACTCCCACTTGCTGGGCTGGTGGAGATAACATTTAGTGTGAGACAGAGCAGCTCCAGTTTTAGGGCAGGGCTGCTGCCTCTGTGGTTCTTTGGAATCCTCTTTGCTGGAAAACAACGTTGTATTATCCTCCAGAGATCAGCCAGGGCTGGTCTCCCATCTGTTCATGGATCTGCACCTGTTTTTCATTTCACCAACAGTGGCCACATGGCCTAAGATTGTGGGGGAATACAGAGAAGAAAATGGATGTGTGGCTCAGGCACTGGGGTTGTATTCACAAGTTCTGAGTTTAAATCCTGACTGTGTAGCATAACCTTGGTAAGTCCTTTCATGTTTGTCTGCCTTAACCTAATCTGTAAAGGAGACAAATGAGTGAATATTATTCTGGGGCCTTCTCCTTACCTTTTTTTAACAAAAAATTGGAGAAAAAGATTTTTTTTTCTTCTTTGCTTCTTTTTCACCCATCATAGAAGTCTTTTCAGAAGTAGATCTCTATAAAACATATAACTCATGATTAGGAACACCAAATGTCTCCCATTCATTTCCTTTGCACTCTGAAAAACACAAGGGAAGTTCCTTAAAAAAGTTGCTCAGTTCCTGCCTACGTGAAGGACAATGCTGCCTGGACATAGCTCCAGTAGCACAGAACTGATGTACAGGTATTTTGAGTGTTTATTTGCAACTGGTGCATGGGAATCCAGAGAGGCTACTGTTTGTTGATCTGAGACTGAATCATATTCTAGCTGCAGCCAGCATCAGAGACATACAGGGGCAGATGTGTACCAATTCCCTGCTTCTCTCATGTCTTGCACTGGGCAGACCATAGATGTGGTATCATACATTTTGTAGTCCTTACACTTGCTTAGAAACCAGAGGCAGAGTTATTGCCCCTGCTCTGCCCAGTCATTTTATTTACTGCTTCACCAGCCACACTCTGTGTGTTTATGCTCCAGTTCAACAGTTTGGCTGCAGCTTCTGTTGACAGCCTGTAGATTGCTTGGGGCTAAATAAAGAGGGTAACTGCTGTCAGGTTCCATGTAAGTTCTCACTGAGCATGGCAATGCCGTGCTAACTGGGGACATGCTGACCTTGCCAAATCTTATCAGCATCTGCAAGTGTCCCTTCAAGTGCTCAGTGTCACAGATCCTTGCAATTCACTCTTTGTGAATTCTCAACTTGGGCACTGCTCGCAAAAAAAATCCTCTCACATTTTTTCTGTCCTAACAGGGGATTGAGTTGATTATAACTGTTCTCAGAGTTGTTTCTCACCTTGAGCCTCGCTCAACTTTTATTGAAAACTGCTGGGATTTGTCATTGACTTCAATAGAATTAGGCTTAGGCCTTTATCAGAAAGTTTGCTGTTCGCTGCAAGTTTGATTTCCATGTGATACATCTGGAAGCTTTCAGTTATCATGCTGCCTTTAAAAAGGAAAATTGACAAACTGTTATCTCTGGGAGCTTGTTGGGTTCCATCAGATCACAAGTAAATTGGTGCCAAGCAAGGTTGCTATTGAGTTTGATCCTCAAATTAAAAGCTACCTGTCTCATTGTCTTACACTTGAGACTATCAACTGCACTTGAGGCTACCTGGTTTTGTCTGAACTTTGCAACACTGGAAAAGGCAGGTGCTTTACATGACCCATGGATAGCAGTTTTGCATCAGCTTCAGAAAACCTCTACAGGCCTGAGACACAATGTTATGCTGAACACTACAAATTTGCAGGACCTGTGGCCAGAAGATACAATTATGAAAATTTATTTTGACTTTCTGCAAAATACAAAGTGCCTCCTGTTGTTTTTATAGAGGACCATACCCCTCAATGTAACCTGTTGTTAGAATTCTTGGTTGATTTATTTACCTCCAGCTAAGGAAAGTTTGTTGCAGTCTAAGGTTTCTTTTCCTCAGTGTTTAAAATTTGTTCCTCATCTCTTATCTGAACCTATTAACTTTTATTTCATGTCACTGGATGTTGCTCTGCTTTCACATGTGACTACTGTCGAGTCCAGTTCTGTAGTATCCCCATGTAGACCCTGATGCACTGCAGTCAATCAACTTTTTACTTTTTCTTCTCAACCATCTTCAGAGTCAGGTATATATTTCAGGACTCCATTCACTCATAACTCTAGTATTTGTAATTTCAGAATTCAGATGATACCTATTTATTCTGCTTCTGGTGACCCAAATCACCATATTGTTTTAAAGTATTTTCATTGAAACTAGTGTGGTTCACACTCTCTTAGCAGTTTTGTAAGGCCTACTTATAAAACCAGTTCTTTCACACTTACATGTGTCATTTACATTGGACTCAATGGAAACACCCATTTTACCCAGGAATGGCAAGATCAGACCTTAAACTAGCAGTCAATGCCAATATAATGCTAACAATGAAGACATTAATCTTGAAAGAGCCAACTACTGAGATTTTTCCTCTATTTCACAACTCAGATTTCTTTTATGGCCGACTTTTAAGTTAATGCCATTACATCAGTTTTTTTCATAGAATGCTGTAAATGAATTTGCTAAAAGGTAAACTACTTTGGATCCAATTCTCTTGAGGCATAGAGTAAATGAAATGAAAGCAGACCTGTGGAGATCATCTTGTGTAAGATCTCACCCACTGAGTGCAAGGGAAAGTTTGAATTTAGATCCAAGCACTCCGAAGTACAACTGTGACTACAGGAAAAGGTTGAATGGTACCACATTTACCTCATAAAATTAACCATTCATAAAGGATGTGACTTACAAATATGGAGACAGATTATTGCAGCAACAGGGATGTTGCTATTATATTTTGCTAGGTACCTTCTCACTGTGCATCCTTAACATATATTTTGGAGCAAAACCCTACTACTCACTCTAGAATCAACATAAGCTCTCATGGAAGTATACAAATGACTTTGAAGTCCTCTGTCTCATCAATGGCCCAAGAACTAACCCTTATTTTAACCATATAATGTGCAATAAGTTGACTTTAAAAATTTTCATTATCTATATGCATTTGTATTTTCATTCTACCTTGTCAAAACAAATATGAAGCATTAGTCTTCCTTCTTTCAGAATGATCTTAGTAAAAGTAGACATTTGACAGAAATCTGTACAGTGGGTTTTTTTAATATAAAATACTGCTGTAACATTTGCTCTTCTGGTCTTATTCTTTATTTACTACAGTTTTTCAACATCTGTCCCTGTCTCTTTTCATCAAATATTTATCTGCAGCAGCTGAAAGAGCCTCATTTGTTTTAATTAAGTATAAGACCACCAAGCTGGGATCACTTCCTTGACTCTTCCATGGCTTGCACAGACAGACAGTAGATCTTGTGAGGTTTCCTGAGGGTGGCCCATTGACAGGCTTTCCCCTCCTCCCTATATCCTTTTCTTTTGCACCATGTTTATTTTGGGATAAAGAAATGTAATCAGAGCCACATTCCGGGCTAAGAAACTTTTTACAGTTAACACGCATGAGAAAGGAGGAAGATCGTGTTGTGTTTCGTTTGGTGTTTCACTGTAAGAAACTATTTTCTGATTTGTGACTTCTGGGATGAAATTATCATTTCCACAGAAAGCAATAAGGCCTCTAGTTCAGCATGTCAATACTGACACAGGCAGCAAGTGCTTCAGGAAAAATTGTAGAAATTCAGCTGAAGAATATACTACTGACTGAAAACAATTTTTGCACTTTTCCTTACTAGCTAATACCTGTTTAATCTCTTTTCTTTTTCACGCTGTTCACTTAAGAAGAGCAAAAACAAAGAAGTAACATAAGATAACTTTTTTTCCAAAGTTAGTATTCTAAGGTAATGGTACAGGCTGATGTCTGTTGCTATTAAAACTGTTTTAAAGGGTATTGGGGACATGTTATTTCAGTTTTATATATTCTAGATGAACAGTTTTGGAGTGCACAGACTGCTCATGACTTCTAGATAAGGTGAGATGTCTTCTGGCCTTGGGATCCCAATTAAGTTGCATAGTATAACTGACCATCTTAATTACCTTAGTCCTTGTTAATGAGACAGATTTTTAAATTAGGCTTTTACATTTATTTAAGATGAAGGAGACTAATAAGTAAATCTTGGTCTTTTTCATACCCTACTTTCACTTCAAGCTTCATCTTACAAGAAAAATAAAAATTAAAACAAGCCATCCCTGTGAATCAGCAAATTAAAACTGTTATATCCTCACTTGGCAAAAATTACATTCAGAAATGATCCTACTTCAGTCTCCCTTGGCAGGATGTTACAGTAGAGTTACTTAATGCTTACACAGATATTTCTTACAGTTATCTGTTAGAAACAAAACACTGATTACCTTTAAAATGAAAAGATCTCCTTTCTTTGTAAATGTAATCAGTTTGAAACTTTACACTCTGGAAGTTGGAGTTTTCTAAATTCTGAAAAAACCATTTCAGACTCAAAGCTTGTACTCAAAGACAGTAGTTTGCACACCTCTTAGTTTATTTTACAGGCAAAGTAGAAAGAAAGAAAGGATGATGTGACCTTAAATATAAAAAATTACCTCTTACAGCTTAATTTTTTTCCTTGTAATACACATATGCAGTGGGCACATATATAACACATTTCATTACATTTATATAAAAGCTGTTGACTTACCAAGGAGATTTAATCTCAGCATCTTTTCCAATTCACAGTATTATCTCCTATTCAGCAGCACATGGTAATGTGGCTGCATGATGTCCTCATGTAGATTGGTTCTGCATTTGAGACTTATGGATAAAACTGACAGAGAATTTTAAGGGCAAAGTTTTCAGAAGTAGACACATATATTAAGGGATAATTTAAATAAAAAGTTGATCTCTAAGTTGTCCTATACAGACACTTATTATCTAATTAACTTTTACAGACAATGACTCAGTGTATTATATTTACAGTATTGTCCTATAGCTAAGATCTTGATATTGGCATAAAGGAAAAGAATCAATTATGTAACTTGGAATCAGAATTTAATCCTTTCCTTGCAAGAGACTAAGACAGGAGACAGCACCATTGCTTAATCAATTGCACAACAGAAGGGCGTGCAGGAAACTAGATTTTCTTTCCAGCTCTGCCACTGGATTGAGGGTGACCTTCATCAAATACTCCTTCTAGTCTGTAAAATCTAACTATAAATTCTCCTTCTAAAGACATTTGAAATGAGAAAGTACTGTTAAGTACCCTAGATTTGATGCCGATTGCTTACAATGGTAAGTGAAATCAGAGTTAAACTAATTTAAGGGAGACTTTATTAACTAGAAAGATTATGAGCTTGTCAAAGAGATATTAATTAAAGTCTGGGGACTGCTTGCCAGTGTCATTCTAAATTAATTGCTAATAGGTTACTCTTAAAAGTGGAGTGCAGCTGCAAGAACATCAGGCTCAAAGGAAACTCGATTTTGTTTATCATTCATTTTTACTTTGTTTAGCAAAGGATTTCTAAATACCAAAGAAACCTGAAACTGTTGCTGGCAAGGATATTTTTGATTACAGAAGTATTTCTATCTAAATGGTAGGATTCATACACTTACTACATAACCTTCTACACTTTTCTCTCTTTCTGTAAGTTTTTGATAATATAAAAACCTTTAGGAATGTATCTTGTATGTCTTTTAAGAGGCAAAGGAGCCAAAAAAGCCAACTGGCTTTTTAAAGTCAGTGACACACAAAAAGGATTGATTGACACAAAGTTAGCTGTAGTTCTAGTAACCCCCAAATCATATATGGTTGCTATCATGCTCTTTAGGGATAATATTACCCATGAAGCAATTCAGAACAGTCCAGAGATTTCAAGATCTCCGGTTTATAGTTACACATAAGGGCGTGGGGTGGGCGTGGGGGTGGGAAGTGGTTCATGTCCACTTCTGTCCCTGTTTACAGGCTATGTGTTCTGCCTTTTTGTGTGTGGGTTCTGCTGCATTATCTCACAGAAGTAAGTGCTTCAGGAGGACAGGTAGTCAAACAAAGGCTGTATTCTGATCAGACTTAAACTAGTGCATGTGGGGAATATTCTTTGAAGACAGTATAACTGAACTGGTGAAAAAATGTGGGAAATAGAACCTGAACATTGCAATCACTGCTAGCAGGCTGAGGCCATGCTGACAAAAGGCCTGCCCCATACACTGAGCTCCCCT
The DNA here is from genome assembly GCA_013400975.1 of Atrichornis clamosus. Lineage (NCBI taxonomy): Eukaryota > Metazoa > Chordata > Aves > Passeriformes > Menuridae > Atrichornis > Atrichornis clamosus. Next base: position 21,925 of record WBMZ01016495.1, on the reverse strand, counting down.
TCTTGTCAGTGACAGAGATTCCCTTGCTTCTGACACTTGGACAAGACTTAGTCAGGCTGCCTTTTCAGTTTGTGCATGCAGACAGCTTCTGCAGGTATTTTCAGTTCAACACTAGTGAGCAGCCACCCACGAGAGAGAAAAAAATGTACCCCACTGAACACCTGTCAAGTTATTTCTTTCCTTATTTTATGCTACCTGATAATATAACTATTTTCATCAGTCCCTGGGTTAAACAGAAACACAGATCCCTATTTTAAAGGAAGTTGGAGAGCTCTGTGTCTCTCATAGAGGAATTTCTGAAATAGTGGGAATTTAGTGAAAGCATTTATTTTTAATCAAGCTCTGTTACCAAAGAAGGAAGTGATAAACTGTTATCTTTTTTATTCCTACAGTTTCAATTTGAAAATATGGAAGAAATGACTACATATAATTCTGCTTATTCGGGTATGTTAAATCCTGACAAGACTGTCAGACCCAAAAAGCACAGTTGTGGCTTTGTGGATATCAATGACAAAAATACCAATTGATTTTAATAGATGCCAAAACTCTACCAAAATGATTTGAGTTTTTATCCCAGAAAATAAGAACATGATTTAGACTTTCCCATATTGATCCTTCTGTTCAGACAGTCATGATCATCATCATACTGGGACACTTCAGTACTTTGGCTTTTGGGTGCTGTCATTTTGGCAGTGTGAATATGAAGTGATATGGGAATATGGTACTTTGAAGTGCTGACGACCATTCTGTTAATGGGTTGAGAATACGGCTAGCACAGCTGTCTCCATATTGCTTGTGAGCGGAAGTCCCCTTTTCTGTTTGCTTCACAAAATTTGATGACAAAGTACTACTATTAACTTTCAAAACTCTTTAACATACTAATTCAAAGTCATCTTCCTAAGACTTACAAAGGCATCTCAGGAAAGAGTGACACAGTACTACTACATTAACTGTCCCATTTAAAACATCCAGGCTCTAAATCTGTGTGTTCAGAACCTCCAGCAGAATTTACCAGACAATTCTGCTCAATACTGACATGACCAACATCATAGCATTTTTCTTAAGGGGGACTTGAACCACCGCCTGAAGTTTCCCTTCCTATTTGGTAATCTATTTATCCTTGTGTCATTACTTCTCTACTCTCACACACACACACACACACACACACACACACACATACATAAGTTTATATATATATACAGCATATAGGCAGTCTTTCTTGTGGTTTTCATAGTTTACGTGTGCAGTATGTCCATGTTGGAACAAACGGGGAGCACCAGCAGCTGGAGAAATCTTTATGACAGAAACTTTAAGGAGTGAAGTACTAAGTCTTCCCTGGAACTGAGATAAGCAGGAATGATGGAATAACTTTCTGTGTGCCATATTTGAAGACTCTGCACTTGCTATTATTGCACTGAGAAAAAAAGAGGAACATCTGTAGTCCACTATGTTCTTGTGACTCAGAGACACTGTTTGACCAAAGCAGAATGTATGGACAACAGACCAAGTCCTGTAAGAATACCATAAAAAAATGTAGCTGTGCTGACTGATCATGATGTAATTAAGTAATATGCATACACTGCTGGATGGTGGATGCTATGCAAGGTGGATGCTATGCAATGTCTGGTTGGTGTCAGGATTTCTTCAGCATGCTATGGGCAAGGAAGATGAGTGATCCTCACAGCAGCTCTAGCACCCTGACTACATGAAAGTTGGCAATTGATTGTCATGGAGAAAAGTTACCAAGTTCTTTAATAATAAAAAATGTGTTAGAGAAGAAGGGGGGGGTCAGAGAAAACATAGTTAGTATGTCCATGTTGTCCTACCATGAAAATATTTTTGAACAATTGCTACAACAACTTATACAAACTGTGAGGTTTATAGATCCCTTGTAACTCAGACTCATGAGAAGTCTGGATGCTCCAATTTAAGATTTCCAGGCATCCCATCTAATCTTCTAATCCAATAATCCTAAAATCCAGCAATTAAAGAATGTTTTGACAAAGCAACCTGAGGCTCATTCCTCTAATTATACTGCGCAGTTTAGGCTCACTGCCTTCAAATACCCAGGTTTACCCATGTGAAATATGCATTTAGTGTGTCTGGATTCACTGGAATCACAGACACTTCTGCAGAACGCAGCCTATCAACAGCTTCGTCCAAACTTAGACTAAATCAAGACTCTGAGGGAAGTGCTCACTTAAGAAATTGTTTCCTTGCTGAGAATTAATGCAATTATACCTCGCAATTATACCTCTAACACAGAGTCATATCCTAAATCAACAATGTTTAAAAACTCCCAGAATTTAATAAGCAGCTTTTAAAAATCCCTCTTATTCTACCATGTGTGTTGGAGTTCTCCCTAATATCTGTCATCCAGGTGGTGTTTCCTACCAGAAGGTGCAGAGTCTGATGATTCAGAGTGAGAGACATGAAATGTTGTTCCAGTACTGAAGTCATGAAGAGTATGGAAACTTCAAAACAGTGATGCATAATTTATAGTATGTGTTGTTTGATTTAAGGTAATAATGGAGTGTATAGGGTTTGCCCCAGAAGCTGGAAGAGAAATTAAATTATACCTTGAAGCTGTTGTAGCAGAAACCCATAATAGAATCATAGAATCATTTAAGTTGGAAAAGACGTTTGAGATCATTGAGTACAACTAAGCTATCTTTTCAGAATTCTAAACTGGACTCAGGTTAAATATTAAGTCTCCACTAGTACAGTCTGAAACAGTGTCTCTAGTAAAGTACTAGTTTGGTAGCAAAACAAGTTACAGTATTTTCTTTGTGAGTTCTGTTGACCTTCAACTTAGTCAGAGGATAAAATGTTAAAAAGCACAGAAATAGACAAGAGTGGTTTTTAGGAGTGGAACCTTTGTAATAGCAAGACTATGTCTGTGTGAAGGGAGGGCTTGGATTGTTTGTTGTTTTGGGGATTTAGGAAGGTAATGAACAAAGCAATTAGAAGAGACAAAGATATGCAGCTTTTTCCGTCTCCCAACAATCTAGAGGAATTGAATCCACTGGCTGCTTGGAGTTCATTCTTGTAATCCCTTCCTTAACCCTTTCATTCAATGAGCCCTCAATTTTCCACTAGATGCAACTATAGTTTGCTTGTATCTGTGCCCAGATTCCTGTTTCATTTTCATGTTGGGCAAGAATCCTTCGCTGTTTGGTTCCATTTACATGCATCAGTCTGTTATCAGACCACATCCAGCTTTTTCAGTCTTGGTAGCATTATTATCAAAAATACAGAATACAGTGATATTAGTCAACTGATCACATGGAATCTTTCGTATTTCCCTAATGACCTCCCATAACTTCACTGTCTTATAATTTATGTATTGTTTCTACACATGATTTTCACAATCCTTAAGACAGAAGCTAAGGAGTTAATTGGCTTTTTATCATATATGTATTGTACAGACTGGGATGAAAGCCATGGCTCAGCAAAGTCTTGGCTTAACATGATTATTAGCGTCAAACACTCAAAGAGGTGTTGCTATGCACCTGCTATTTTAATTCATATTAGGTTATTAAAATCAAAACAAAGTGTCAGGCTAGAAACAGAGCAGTGCTATGATCTGCTAGATGACATAAAATATAGACAGATTATGAAGTCTGATATGGCTACTGAGTAATGTCTTAATTTAGACTATTCTTTCTGTGTAAAATTTTTAGGTAATATTCGCAGCAGAGATAACTGTCACTGAGACCACACTGTTTATATCAGTAAGATCTGAATCCCTTTTATCTTGCATAAAACATGAATTACTAGCTTTTATCCAGTTGTCTTGCCCAATGCGGTTCTCTAAGAAGAGGTGTGAAGGAAATAGTTTTTGCAAGAAAAAGTTGAAAAGCATTTCCCTCTTGCAAGGCACCCACCCTGAACCACTGTTCACAACAGGATACTGAGCTAGTTGGGCTTTTGGTTTGGCCCAGCACTGGTGCCCTTAATTTTTTACATATTCCCTCCTGTCACCTGGAACAATGCCTGCTGTTACTCTTATGCTTCTAGTTCTGGTCAGCCAGAACTAGGGAAGCAAATGACTGTACTGCAGTAACTATTGAAACAGTCTGTTGGGATCAAAGCCCTTTGTGTGAGGCACCGAAACAGATCCTTTCTGCCAGAATTCTCACTACTAAGTGAGAACTTGGTAGAAGTTGGTATGCTTTGAATCTTCTCTCTGCCAACAGGAGAATCATGCATTTTTAAATTATAGAGTGGGATACACAGTTTGCCAACTGGACACTTAAAATACTGATCAGGAGTTATTCCAAGAAGTACAGACTTCCTGTTGGAATTGTATCTTGCAATGTTGCTGACGTTCTGCACTGTGTCCTAGAATATGAGATAATAATATGTATTACCTCAGCTAGGAAAGATGAAAAATAAAACATTGCTTGTCAATAAACACGGACCAAACTGTTTTTCAGAAATCAGGTGACCTGACACTATGCTATAGTAGCTCTAAGTCTTCAAGATTGTATTAATTTTCATAATTTGAACAGCACATGAATAAAGAATTTTAAAGACTTGAGCAAAGAAGGCATTTTAAAAGTGCAGAAGTATCAACCAAGCCTTGGGATCCAACAGATGCTTAACTGCAATGAGAAAAGGAGTGAAATATAAATGTCAAAGTACATATAGAATACTCCGGTAGTATCTGTAACTACTTAGTGAAAAAACTGAATAGGTCAGATCTTCTTTCCAAGCCTGGGGATTTTTTAGTACACAGATGGCCTAGAATTCAGTGGAAACAAAAGTATCACATCATAAGTCAGTTGTTTAACATACTCTGTGTTTATATAAACTATGAGTAGACATAGCATTACTGTAATACCGTGGTTGAGCAATCAGGCACTCAGGGGTCAGAAATCGCAGCACAGGTCAAACCACAATCATAATTCTCCTCTTTTCTTGCTTATGCATGAAAATATGAGACTGGATGTTCCACTGACTTATGTCAGAAGGCTTGAGGGAACCAATAGGGTTTAACGGCCCTGACCAGCCTCACCTGGGGCCTCTGCCCACACCCCTGCCCATGGGCCCAGGGGCTTCATTTAAGCTCAGCCCTGGGCCTTCAGTCTCTGCCTGAGCTACATCATAGGTGTGCCTGTGCTTGGCTATTGACCTTGCTGATCAGATCTTGAGCTGGGCTGGCTTTTCAGCTTCCTCTCAGCCCTACCTGTTATGGTGCTGCATGATGATTCCTGAGCTGACCCTACCTGCAGACTGCCTGCATGTTGGACCTGCCTTGCCACTGCAAACTTGTCTGGTATTTAGACTTTGCTTAACCCCTGCTACCTCTCCTGTGTGCTCCCTGCTCGCTTGCTCTGGCATTGTGGGGCAGGGCTCTGGCTGATGAGGTCTCTGCCATGCTGGCTGTAGTATCATGTTTGGCTTCTTTGATGGGAGCCAGACCTTGCTGTTCTCTGACCACTTTATTTTACCATTTATATCCCTTGAGAGGGAGAGTGTGACTTTCCTATCAAGTCCTACATCTCCAGCAAGACTTGGAGGCTAAGTCTGCATTCAGACTTTGCAGTTACAGATTACTGGTTCAAAGATGAAATTCAATTAGTAAAATCTCACAACTACTACAACAGTATGATAGCATAATACTAATGAATTGTACATTGAAACAAATTTAGGTAAAAAGTAATTTTCTCAAAATCTCAAAGAATATTTATGAGTGACATTTTGTAAGTGATTTCACAAAACCATTTTTATTGGCCTACTAATGTTTGGCTACCTCCTTTTTTGAATTTGTTTTCAAATTTTTTTTTGAATTTGAAACATTTTGAAAAATTGTTTATAAAGTTGTGTCAGAAACACAGTGTGTTCCACCTCTGCTATTAGATTTTCTAAGAACAACTGTTCCATAGAAAATATCAAGAGAAGACTGGAGCAGTTTCAAACTGGCTAAGTGTTGCATGTTACTAGTCTTAATTGGTTTTAAAGAGAAAAGGTGAAAAATTCTGACCTCTTAAAATTTGGTGGCTCCTGTTGATTTCAGGGTAAACAGCATCATGCCCAATGGCTAAAACAGAGAGGCCATTCTGTCAAGCAAAATGTTTCCAGAGACAAAATAAATAATAATAATAAAAAAAGTTAGGAGATGACTCCTGGCAAGATTTACAATGCACAAGAGGAACCTAACTGACAAAAGAGATACTGCTCAAAGGCATTCTCATGAACAAAATATGTGCTTACTTTGTGAAGCCAAGGAAACTTCAACTTAAGGGTGGGGATTTCTGCATGTGTGGAGATCTTAACCTGTTGTATGTTAGTGAAGTATGGTCAGAAAGCAACAATCAGTCGCTTTGGCATTGGAAAAACTCAGGCCAGTACCTAAGCAGTCTCTAGTCTGTTGAAGTTCATTTGCCAGTTTCAAGATGAAATTGCAAAGACTTTTTCAGAGTTGGAGAAATTTGAAGTCAGAAGAGATGGGGGGGCGGGGAGGGGAAGCATTAGATGGGAAAAAAATAGGCTTTTGAAGTATTGTATGCAAGGCAAGACCTGGATTTGTGCCTTTAAAGAAAACCTTCCTGATGTTACAAATCCAAAAAAACTCGTTGTGGCCAAAAGCCACATGGCATACACTTATCTTTGAGAGGAAGGGGGAGGGAGAACAGTTCACAAGCAGGAAATGGCTTCCAGGTGTCTCCCTACTCCAGTGAACAACTTGATCGCTACAAACCAGTGATGCCAGGTTTAGTAGTCCCAGCTGTCTTGCTGCTTCTCAGGGATTTGGACTAATCATGCGTTATCACAGCCTTTCTCCTGGTGACAAAGCACAACCCTGGCTCCGGAGCTATGCTTGAACAGCTTACAGGCTGTGGGTGATTGAAAAAGTTACAGGTAGTCCTTCTCAATCAAGTATGAGCATGTGGAAATAAGCAGTGTACATATACGTAAGTCTGCGCAGGCACTCAGGCCCATGTGCATAGAAATTCAAACCACATCTGTTTCTGGAACTGGACAACAAAATCAGCTACTCTGCTTCTTGGTGTGTTGTGGAAGGAAGTAACTGAACGTGGCACTCTCTTTCTATCACTGAGCTTTGTACAGCTGGTGAAGAGAGAGGAAAAGATATATTAAATTTCTTCTACCTCCATGTTGGTTTTAGATTTTTTTCCCTCCCTTCTTTCAGCAGCAGAAACACTTCCTTCTTGGGTATTATTCTTTCATTGTAGAGATATGGTAGGAGGAGGTTTACAAAGCCTCATTCTACCTTGCTAGTAAGGAATATAACAAAAATGTAATTAACTTAGCTATCTGACACAGAAAGGAAAGTCAGTTTTATGGAGTACTGTTTCAATACTCTTTTGGCCTTTTTCCCATGCAGAGGTTTGAACTTGTAACATTAAGCTGACAGAAAAGTGCTACTATCCATTCTACTATAATATTTACATCAGTAGGAGACCATGTCATGGTGCAGTAGGACAATTGTATTTGGCAATGCAGTCATATTACAAGCTGTGTAACTCTGTTTTCTGGTTAACCAGAATAAATTGAATATTCAATAAGGTATGTGACATCTTGAGGAGGAAAAAGAAATAACGAAAACTATCAGTAATTTTATTTTGATTGAGGATATAGTGTCACAAAATAGCGATCATTTACTTGGCTACAGAAGCAATGAATATTTGCATTCTCAATGCTGATGAAAGCTTCTCCATTGATGCCCCAAGAGATACTGTTTTCACTGTGTTCTCTGGAGGACCATTTTGAACAAAACTCTCAAAGTTTGCATTCCAATGTAAAATTTTTAGTGTCTATTTCCCTTTTAAAGGTGAGTGAAAGTATAGCAAGCAGTTCCTTGCTCTGGAAAAGGCTGTACATAATGGCAATTTTCTCAAGAGACAACAGCAGTTTCCCCATGCCAACAGATGAACAGATTAGTGAGAAGTTTAATGAAGTAAATGTTTTAGCAAAAAGCAGTCTGAAGGGCAGGAATTAGCATTATATTTTCATGGCAATACAAAGGGTGAGATTGATGGCATGACACCGGGCAGCACCAGCCACACACACTAAGTTGTGCAATAGCAGTTGTTTCAAGCCTGTGTTGTGGACTTACAAACAATTCTTTAATGTGACATACTAGATTGCATTATATTGGATGTATAAGGAGCCAAGCAACCACCTTCTCTCCTTCGTTTTCTGATAGTAACAAACCCCCTGATGATAAATGCTCCTACAACATGATGTGCTGAGTCTACCAGCACTCAATATTCAGTTGATGATTTCAGGAAGTCCTGAGAAATTGTCACAGTGGAGTAGGGTCATGCTTTTGTTTTTCTTGTTCACTATTTAATATTGTATGTTTTTTAAACTTTATTTCTCAGTGTGTGACAAACCCTAAAAAGCTTTAAGCTGTAATCCACAAATTCTATTGTCAAAACAGGAAAACTCCATATATCTGAAGTTTTATTACCTACTTTTTTTGTCTAACTGCCTAGTTTCTTCCCAGACCTGACTGTTTCAAAATTAAGCAGACTACTCCTGCACCAGATGTCCAGATGCTCCTAGGGAGAATGGAGTTGTTTTTCAATTGGCTCACTGTCTTTTAATGAGGCAGGGGACTTGTGACCTCGGTGTATTGTGGCTGATAAATGGTAGGATGTACCCACACATACTTACAGAAAACCTGCAAACACAAATGAGTTGTGGGTAATCTCTAGACTTTCCTAGGGAAAGGCAATCTTGTGGGCAAACACTTAGGCAGAAAGCTAATGCTTAACAGTATGTGATTTTAAACTGCCAGTGCACAAGCCTGTCACCATTTATTTCCAGGTTCTCTGATCCTTTTTATTAGTTTCCTGTCCTGCTTTCATCTTAACCAAGTCACAGAAAGGTTTGATTTTCTTTTGTTAACAAATATGCAATTTTTTTTCTTCAAACCTGTTTGCATTTCTCAAGGATCTGAACAGGTTAAAATGTTGTTTGTGCTGCTTGAAAGTAAAGCATGCTCTTAAACAAAAAGTTATGTAACTTATACAAAATAATATCACATGCTAGACCATTATGCTAAAATCTGATCAGATAAGTAAGCTTTGCCTTCATTAAGGGCTTTAATCTTGACTATACTCAGGGTAGCCTCTAAACAACAACTTTGGAGTTTTCCTCTAAAGGATCTTTCATGCTCTGGTCTGGAAATTTTCAAGTAACTAACGTAATGTTTTGAGAAATCAAAAGCAACATGTTTTCCCCTTTGTTTTTAAAAGTAACAGGGTGATGACAGAAAAACTTCCCTTTGGCTACAGACTGGGTGTTAAAAATACCCAAAAGCTAAATCCTAGTCTATGCTGTTTTTTTAAAAAAAATTATTTTATTTTAATTTCTTCCTCCAAGATCTCTTTTCTGGAGATGTGCTTGAGCCTTAGATCTCTTTGCTTGCATTGCTGCAGAACTGATGAAAGTCTGAGATCTCAATCAAAGGCTTAACAAAACAATAATCCTCTATTGCCCTAATTCTTCTCGGAAACATCTCTCTCGGACAAGAACAGTCCCTAAGCTTTTACATCTTTTTTCTGCTTAAAATTACTTTCCTAATTAGAAGGAATTGTTTCCTTCCCAAGGCTTTGTGCCTGAAGAACACTGTATTTATGGGAAAGATCTCTCAGACTCTTTAGCTCCCTGCCCTCAAATACTATGATAGTGATTGCACTCTACATCCTTCAAAAATTCCAACTTCCTTTTTAAATAAGCAGAAGAATTCAGTAACATTCTTCACAATCAGCCCAATTTGATTTCCTTCAACTTCATTTGAAGGAAAAATCAGAAACAGCAGGAATAATAATGAATCACATAGATTTCATGCACAGTGTAAACACTAACTCTCAAGTACAACCTTACAACTTAAAATTCATTATCTTTCCCAGATATATTTACTTTTTACACTTCCATACTAATCCTGACTGAGTTTTTACACATCATATCTAACAAGAATTTGAATAAGAATGTGTGACTGTAGTATAGGTAGAAGTAGTTAAGTACTGGACATTGAGAAGGGAATGTAAAACAGATTTCCATGCCAGAGGATTTGGTTTTTTGTGGTTTTTTTTTTTTTAACTCAGCAGCTGCCCTCCTTACAGGTGACAAAGGCCCCATTTCAAGAAGGTACTTATGCAGGAATAGTATCAGTAGCTTCAAGTACCTGAGTAATTCTGTCCAGCTAGGTTGGACATGTGCTCAGATGTCATCTTGACTAGGTTTGTCATAATAAATTTACCTGCTAGCAAATCTGAGTGTGCTAACTGCTGATATGGACTATGCTCATGCAAGAAGTTCTTGACAAGCTGCAACAAGATTTGGAAGGTCATGAACAATCAATTAAAGCAGATGAATTTGAGTACAGCTGAAAACAGAATAATTCGTACTGAATGAGAGGACTCTAGTGTTGTTTGGAAGGGCATTGAAATGAAATTTGTTGGCGCCTTTATGAGGAAGTATTCAGTGTGAAGATGTGGTGGTGGCCATGGCCCGTGTCTCTAAGTGGTTGTTGAAGTATCTATCCAGTAGGCATGGTTCCACCTGACGATATTCTTTCTTCAGAAGTGAATGGAAATAGCTGCTCAAACAGCTGAATGTCTCTTTCTATGCCTGTGAATGCCATTGTTTAAATGTGAGAGGAGTGTTGAAGCTGGAGTAATGATCTGTCTTGCACTTAGCAGTAACCCATCTTAGAGAGGCCCCCACTGACTCATGGCAAGGTCTTAAATTCATCTCCATTGGATATTGAAGTCTGGGAATGCACTATTTTTCCTCATTCAAATTCACATCTCAGTAAGGATACTGCAATCACAGAAAAAGTCCAGATGTTAAGAGTAATTAAAAACAATTTGAAGAGATTTTTGATATGCCAGGTTTGTGAAAACTCATGCTCCTGAGCTGACACTGTAACTAAGATCATGAGGTTACATAAAGCAATGAATATCACTACAAATGTTTTCAGAGCTGTCCTACTGAATAAGAAGACAGCATACAATAAAAAGGATCAGATATTAAAATAGGGTTTTACAAATGTGCTTTCCCTCATCTAGGTAACTAAATGCAACAGGATATTAATCTCATGGGAGTGAAAATATGACTAAATAGTTAAATGAATTACAATATCATTTTATGTTCACTAGGTCAAGTAGCTTTATTTTCCAGAAAAATACCTGATTATTAGTTGGGAATGGAAAGTGCTGCACACTTTGGGTACATATTTTCTTTTTAATTTAAAAGAAGATAAATATTCTAGAAAACGGGGTTTTTTATTCTGAAGGTATTCTCCTAATTAATCCTAAAATTGCCTCTGAAAATCCTTGAATGCATGGATTTATACCCTAGAATTTAAAGTCCTGTTTCTATGGCATATGCTACTTATGCCCTCCTTTTGACATCGGAAGATGAATATGGAAGAGGTTACTTTTGTTTGCACTGTTATTGCTCAGAGTTCTAGGAGGGATTTATATTTCCAACTAAAGTTTGATATGTATCATTAGTGATGAACATGTACATCTTGGCTCTAACAAGGTCTTCAAAATGAAGGGTCACCTTATAGCTTGTATAATTTCACAGATATGCAGCTAGCATATAAGAGAAAGATTAATCCTTCCTCTATTTTCTCATAGTCTGAGTTTGCTCAGGGCCAAAAGCTGGCAGACCTCAAACAGCAACTCATGCATCTGGACAAGCCATAACAGAACAGAGAAGTGCTGAACTGATTTGAAAACAAGGAAAATCTGTGAAACAGATCTTATCTTTTGAAGAGCCAGTGCAGAGCAGCAGAAATGACAGAGCAGAGGGGCCATGTTGAAAACTGACTGCATCATCAGCACTCATGGCAATGGCAAAACTCTCTGGACTGACAACAAATAAGCCGATCGGGTAAAATACACTCAGCTGCTTCACAGGTCCACATGCAAACTTGGAGGAAGCTGAAATGCACGGCAGAGCCAGCTGGCTGTTCCCGAGGGTGGGCCCACTGCCAGGCAGCTGTGACAGGGGAAGTCAGACTCGGTAGCCACCCCTTGATGACCTGGACTACCCTGGGATTGACTGATAACCGATATTAGGAAGGGAGAAGTTGAATACACTTTGTGAAAATAGCCACAGATTTTGTTAGGTATTATTTAAAGATATCTATATAGCCCGTGTCCCACAGTCTGTTGTTTGCATTATAAAATAATCAAGAGCAGAAGAACCTCTCAGTAAGAGCGCTAGAAAAGGTTTAATTCATTTTTCCCCAGAGGGAAGTTTGAAATGAAATTCTAAGCAAGAGCTTTGAGACAGGGATATCTTGCCAAAAAGAATCATAGATATTGAAACTGATCCTCTTTGCTGTCAATTTAGAAATTTAAGTTTTGAAGGTTTAGGCTGTGATTTTATTGTTTAAAATTTTCTAATGTGATTCTAATGTGAAGTATTTTCTAAACATTTGATGCCTCCATTAATTCCCTATCTTCACATATGGAAAGTGAATGCCTGGATCTGGCTGATCAGACTCTAAGAACACATTTCAAAGGCAGGGTAATGCTGATCACAGAAGAAGGCTGTCAAAGCCACTGCATAAGCACAGGTCAGCACATTTGCAAAATGAGATATTTGTCTTTCTTCAAGAATTGGGGATATCCCTTCAGTGAAGTACTAGAAGATGCATAAGTGCAAACACTGCCAGCTTCCCCTGCTATTGCAACAAAACTAAACAAATATTTTCACTGTACGTCAAAAAAGAAACATCACTGACACCACCTATCATTCTCGTGTTTTGTTATGGGATATTAAAAAACAGGCAAGCATAATATATGCATTAGGATGCCATCCCTCCTCACCTTCATGCATTTCAGAAAGGAGAAGATGAATGTTTCCATACATAGTTTTTTCACTCCAGAAAAAAGAATGAAAATAATTTTCTATACCCAGTGTCTGCACCTGGGGCCTAAATGAAGGGAAGTAGGTAAATAGTTCCAAGTAATTAATGTAATGACTCAGAGGGGCCACAGAAGGAAAGAGGAGTTTCTCCAGTTTAAATGTTTGCATTCATGCTTTGCCTAAAGCAAAACAAACTATGTCTTCTGGTTTGCATTTTCCCAATGAAAGCTTCCATTTGTCTTATTGTCATTCCAACATGTGCATCATTTACAGCTTTCACTGCTTGATATAGCCAAGAACTGTACAATGCAAGATTTTTTTTCCTGAGCTTTTAAGATTTTCTAGAATTGTAGAATGTGCTGTAAAGAGGAAACCAGTAAAAGACTTAAAGTAGAATGTGCTGAGTAATATTTGTAAGTGGCTACAGCTTAGAGGTACTGTGATGTTTGCTGTGTAGTGGAGTTCCCAACCCAGAATGAAATGCATTGGTCTTTCCACACTTCAGGAAAAGAGGATCCATCACAGGAATGGCTAAAGCTGATAGTTACATCCAGACTGGCCTTTATAAAGAAAAGATGATGGGTCTTGAGTTCCATCTGTTTCTGATATTCTGGTCCTTTAATGTGAGCTGCAGAGGTGTGAAAATCTACCAAACATATTCCTGAACTCTCTCCTAGAGTCAGAAATTTATGTCAACCTTTTCTTGCAAAATGGGAGGAAAAGTATTATCTGTTTTATTTAATAGCTTGGTGAATAGAGGATTAGTGATCAGAGGAAGTCTGTGGTCAAGTCTTGACTCTGAGGGTGTAAGATTTGTGTTTCCAACCTTCCATTTTAGGAACCTCATTATAAGGAATGTTTAGGGGAAGCACTTGTAGTTTCTCCTAGGGAAGTGAAAACACTGCTCACCAGAAATATTGTGATAGAAAGAGAACTAAGCATGACTTTATCTTAATAGTTTGTGTATTTAAGGTTGGGGGAGGTGAAGGGTTTGTTTGGTCAAATCACTATGTAATACTAAATCCTGAGGAAGGAAAGCCCTCTGAGGCAAAATCTGTCTCTGGCCTATCATTGCATTCCCCTATTACAGGACTTGCAACAGAAATATTTTCCACCATCAGACCTCAGGCAGTAACATTTCTTCTGTTGAAGAGACCTGCCTGATATGTGGGCATAGTTAATTTTGACAGCTCTCACAAAGACAGAATTTCATTTGACTATGGCAAGCCTGCAGTCACCGTTCTAGGTAACATAAAGTTCCCTTTATATGACCTAGGAACATGCCCTAACCTGCAGGTCGCCAGTGACGAATTTGATGTGGAAGCTGGAAATTGGACCAGGAAAAGTTCATCTCATTAGAAGCCAGCAAACAGCTGTTAAGCTTGGTCTCTGCTTAAAAGGTTTCCTAATGGAGTGCTCTTGGCAAAGTCTCCCTACAATCGATGCTGCTGAAGTTGGCCAAAGAAGCTCAGAGGGCTTCCCCAGGCAAAACAAGCTGCACTGACTTCTGTGCACTAAACTGGGCCTACAGTAGAGCTGTTGTTAAAAGTGAAAAGTGAAGAGTCACAGCCTTTCTGACACTGAATCTCAAATAAGTGATCACTGGTGAAATATTTAGAAAATAAGTCTTAGAAAATAGAGTGAGTTCACAAATAAGAGTACCTTCTCAGGGTAGTACATAAATCCAGTATAAGAAGCAGAGTAATCATTGTTAAGAAACTCTTGGATTGGGAAAACTCTGCTTCTGTAGTATCTGTTTCATCTCCTTCTAGTATAACAACCTATTAATACAAAGAGTAGTTTTGCTGTTGCAGAGTAGTTACAGTAGAGGCTTTGCTGACAGTCATGAGCACACACCTCCCCACATCCAGGACTCCCAGAGCAGGGCTGGCAGAAGCCAGTAGCCTTGTCTTCATCTCATAGTAAAGGTTTTGACCTCGGAATGTCAGTTCTCCTTGCACTGCTTTAATATGGGCTTATTACAGCTCTGATTATTAAAATAAAATCTTATCTTTCTGAGGTTTATAGACTCCACTCTCACTGGAAAGAAGCAACATTTCTCAAGCATACAGAATTAACTCAATTTTTTCTTAGCTGTACTGAGGGAAACATAAAATTTTGTATTTTAAAAAATATTGTATTGTTGAGAGAAAAGTATAGCAGGATACATTTTGACTTAGTATATTGTGTCTAGGATTTTTTTTTTTCACCCTGCTAATTCAATTAAAAAAGTATAAGAAAACAGACATCCTGGGAGTATGGTGAGGCAATCAATAAAACTACAAACTAAAGTAAAACAAAGTTAAATCCTTCCCAACAGAATACCAGATAGCACAATTTCATGTAACTAAAGAATTTTTTTGAATCTTTAAATGGCTTATTTGGAACAATAAGCTCTTATCAAACTCCAATGGCCTTGCAACTAAATGTATACTGTATTTAGTGTTTGCTTCAACTTGTTTTAGAGTACATCAATAGTTTTCTCAGAAGATACTATCACTGTTTGGCAGAAACATACTTGCAAAAATAAACTAAATCCATAAAAGTTTCCAGGGCCGTTTTTGGATGCAAATGTGGATAGTGACTCTTGCCCATATCAAAACAAAACACACTAGCTCTACAATGTTCTTTGCCAAATATAAACATCCTAACATTGATAAGCTTTACAGAAAAAGAAACTGATTGCCATATATTGTTACCATCACCAGTATTTTAAGAGCACCCTCTACAGTCACAAAACACTAACCAGGACAAGTTATTTTTCCTAAAGAAAACAGAAGTTTCTTTTTCCTAAAGAAATTGAAAACTGGAGTATCAGTTTAATTCATCAGCATAGTGTCAGATCTATATGAACATATCTCTCCTGGTGAAAATGAGCAGACTTTGCATAAGTGCCAAAGACAGAACATATTGCATCACCAAAGCTTCCATATTTGAGGATTTAAAATACCTTAAATATTCTGGACTGCCTCATAATTAGGCTGTAAGTTTCTTCTCTTAAAGCAATGGATTGCTGCAGGATCTGAAATGCAAACACATACAAGACACTGTTTGTTATTTTCAAAGGAGAGCAAGGAACAAACCATGGTAAAGGCCAGGATGACTTCGTTCCCCTGAGTTCATTTAATTTGTTTGTTTGTTGTTTTAGTTCTCAAAATACCTTTCATAAGAGTTGTGAAAAATTAGTACTTAGTTCATGAGTGGAACTTAAAAACCTGAAAAAATTTAAGTGTACATGAAATGCTTATTATATACACACACATTCTAGTGCTGGAAATTCCAATCCTCTAAAACCTGTCATTCTTAAATTGTCTTTCTGTGTTTTGCCTAGATTTGCAAAGATACGGTTATTTTCCTAAGTCTTCAGTGCCTCAGTAGTTAAGATATTGCAGGTGAATGAGGAGCGATGCTTTAATTTAAAGCAGGTTCAATATCTCTAAGCCAATTTTTCAATTTGCTTATATTGGACATTACTAAAATGTTCATATCTCTTCAAAAATATTGCTTGACAAAACTATTTAAATAGCATTACCTCACCCGATTTAAAAAAGTAGCTAGAAATAAAAACAATCGTAAAAATATTAAAGATAATCAATTTTTCCTGATCTTTGTTTTCAAGCTACTCACAGATGTGTCAAAGGACCAAACTGTTAACATTCCCGGAGACACCAGGTGGTGCTATTGCACCACAGCACAAAAGCACCGCACCCGTCTCGCCAAACCTGGCAGGGGAAGGCGCTTGGGTCGGGTACTGCTACACACTTCCACAAACATTTCCTTATCTTCGTCCAAGAGTAGAAAAAACCGCCCCAAATAGTAACAACTAAGACATCCACGCATGCCTATAAGAAAAAAAAAAAGAGTTAATTTTTACATGGGATAGTGATGATTTTATCACTGTTCCAAAGGTTTATGCTTAGATTTAGACCCAGGTAATTTAAGATTTTATCTCTCTATTGAAATAAATAAGAGCTATGTGTATAAAAAGCATAGAAGCAATTTCATTTACTATATTATTACTTTTGTGACAAATTAATCAATATTTAAATCTGCAATGACTGAAATACCCTCTAAGCTTTCTTCAAATGAATACATTGATAATGCCCACAAATCACTAACTTTACACATTTGTGGAAATAGAGGCTTAGAGTAGGCTACTCTTAAAAAATCCGTTTGTTCCTGCAGCCTGGGTATGGCCAAGCAGAACTACACAGACCACAGCAGAGCAGGTAACAACTTCAATGGTTTCTGGAAGTTTAATGTAGATGCATTTGGTAGTACCCAGGATTTCTGCAGGCTCTTTTTGGAAAAAAACTTTTGTCATTGCTAGGATTACTTGAGTAAGACTTGTGGGAGCAAGACTGTGTCACTAAGATGAAGAAAGAAACATGGATATAGCCAGAACTTGTCCAAGGAGAAGAATGGGAGGTCAGAAAGCTTCATCATGGCTAGATGCAGAATAGTGTCCAAAATCTACAATATGAAAGTTCGTATCAGTATTAATTATTCACTTAACTATTAGACTATGTATTATTTGTTAAATGAATATTGAAACTATCATATTATTTGTGAGCAGACTTTGTGTTGCGTGTATTTTCCCCTTAACAGCTTTTAAAGTTAGTGGTATCTTCATCTCACTCTTTATTTCTATGTACATAAGAAAGGTTACTAATTGCACAGTCTTACATTCAACAGGAAGAGTATTTGTAAATTTGAGCTAATTAAAATGAAATTAAATTCTATAGAAGACAAGTTACAATTTAAATCTTCATCTCCTAAGTTTTTCCCTACCATATTAGCTAATATAAAGTAAAACCAGGTATTTTCCACTGTTGAAGAGATCTGAAAATATTAATATCTTAGTTTACAATTTAAGCTGTTATTTTATACATTTTATTTATCATATCTTATTCTCCTGCAATGTAAATGTGTTCTTGAATATATGGCTAAGGCCTAATGGCTGGGGTTACTCAGGCTGGTTTAGAGCACATTGTGTGCTTGGGCTAAGAGATAGAGAGAACCTGCTCTGGGTTCTGTCAGCAGTACCCTGTGTTTGACAGCTGCACGTGGGAGAGTAGGGAAATGGGAGAAATGTAAAAGATGGGCTACCCCCAAAATGAAAGAGGAAGGAAGGAGAAAGAGGCAGAGAAAAGGAAGAGAGAGGAGAGAGAGAAGGTCCACTGTGAGAAGAGTGGGGGGAAAATATAAAAAAGGCGGAAAATGAAAGGCCTCCTTTTCTGATTAGTTGTCTTTTGAGAAAAAAACAGAGATCATACATTAAAAAGCATCTCATGAGACTGTACAATTACATTTCTTCAAAAACCCCACATCCTTCTCTGAAAGTAAAGACCTGAATTCTGAGGATTATGTTCCTTGAAATAATAGATAAAAACTTCTATTCAGTAGCTGTTCCTATTCAGGAAAACTGTTACTTCTTAAGCAACAGACATCTTATCTTTTATAATAAAGGGAATTTGCAACATATATTGTAAAAGATGAGTCAGAACCAGTGTTTCAATGGAATTATATACCAGACTCTTTCCCCCTACTTTCTTTTCCACTGTGATTATTGGATTAGATCCTTTCCTGAAAGGGAATTGGGGACTATAGTAAAGTGTCAAAACTCTGTTTAATGTGTAGTGGAAGAGCAGACAGATAGAGGTACATCTTGCTAGGAGTCAAGCATAGCACTAATACGCCAAACTTCTGACACAGTGTGACTCACTGCAAAAGGAGAGCTGAGTTTAGAAGTGCTATTCAGTTCCCGAGGTGTGCTGGAGTGGCTAGCAGCTGGAATTAATCTACAGCACAAGCTGCTAGAGCATTACTGTTTGTTTTTGTTTTAGCTGCAAACTCCATTTGGTATTGTATTT
Organism: Atrichornis clamosus; assembly: GCA_013400975.1. Lineage (NCBI taxonomy): Eukaryota > Metazoa > Chordata > Aves > Passeriformes > Menuridae > Atrichornis > Atrichornis clamosus. The sequence continues at coordinate 3,185 of WBMZ01016495.1, read as the reverse complement.
CCCAACTGCCTGATAATACACTGTCTGAACAGAGAGACATCAATCAAAGTGTCGGGCCAGTTTTGAAAACAAGGGCCAAAACCTTCACTTAAAGGCAAGGAAAAGAAAAGTAAGTGGATGAGGGGTGGGAAAGGCAATGGCAGCCTGCACAGAGATGACATTCTGTATATGACCTAACTCTGTCCTCAGGGCAGTTTTAGCTTATTGCTGGGTTTGTATACATTCCTTCAAAAAATTCTTACCTCACTGGATAACCTTGGACTTTTATAGTATTCCAGCTGGACTACGGCTCTTAGTGAACAATCTTCATGTTTGCACCATTAGTAACCAAGTACTTGTAAAACTCATGTACAGAATATGCCAAAGATCTGTACGAAACTGATTTAAACTACAGTTTTAGTTTGATTTAAACTACAGTTTTAATGGAATATTAAAAGTTCAAAGGTTCAAAACAACCTTTCCTCAAAGGCTCACGAAGTATAGTACAGAGCTTGTAAAAATCCAGTCAAAACTCTTGTTTTCAGCTTGGGATGATCACAGTCAATGCAAGAAATTTAGCAATTGTGCTTGTCCCATCTTTAATTCAAAAAAATAAAGAGAGAAAGAGAGAAAGAAAGAAAGAAAGAAGAGCAAGAAAAAGATGCATGCCTTGGCCTAGTTACCATGTGAAACAATTTTTCTGGAACTCAAAACAAGAGAACAGTTTTCTGAACAGTTTAATGCTGAGCATGACAGATAGCAACTGAATTGTCTCCTGAGCTGTTACCCAAGAGGTATCTAATGAAAAAATTATAGAGTATACAATAATGACTAGTAGTCATCACAGCTTGGTTGTTTAAGCAAGAAATGAATCTTATGGGTTTTTTTTCTGGTTTGCTTCTAAATGCAATGGAAATGTATTATTGTACAACATCATTGATTAACACTTAATGAACCTCTAACAACAATGTGAAAATTATAGGTGTATGCACCTCTTTGATGAAGCATTTTGTTTTCTATTAAGGGCAATTCCTTCACATCTTACAAAACTACAATATGAGGCTGCACAAACTGTAGGATGTTTCTTAACACTCTAATTGTAATAAAATACAGCCATTATATATGTCTGTCTGTAAGTTCAACTGAAATTTTGCCTCATAATTCATGTAACTGAGAAAAAAACCCCTTAATTACTTTGTTTTCCATTCATTTTTTCCCAGTTTATTCAGTTGGGGTGAGGGTATAAACTTCATATGCTTTCTGAAAACTACAGGGACAGGAGCTAAGCAAACTATATGCATCTTTTACTTAAACAGTCCCAAGGTTCGTTATGGACTCTGATTACGTGAAAAAAAAATGCATATGAAAAGCAAATGTTAAATGGCAAAGTATATAAAAGATCAAGATGGCAGCACAAGTTTGGGCTGTTCTGTCTCACGAACATTTTTTGGGTAATATCAAGGGCAGAAAACTCCGTACATCTATGACTTTCCTCTCAATAGCCATTTTGAGGGAGAATCAACTTAGTAAATTATGTAGAGGTGCATTTTTCCACAAAGTCCTTATAGACCCTATCACACCTAATACTTCCATCCTCTCAGCAAACACTGTCAGATGTCTGCAAACACCTCACTAGCTGCCTCTTTAGAACTGTTTGTAATCTGTGCATTCCTACAGTTTACAGTTCTTTCTACTGATTAACCATCAATATAGTATTTTATCACAAGCAATTGCTGTCAGATGCTACTTTTCTGTCTTCTTTTTTTGCTTTTCACTGTTTCTTGCAGCAGTTAATAGATCCTTACAGAATAGTGACTTGGAATACTACCAAAATATATATTTTAAAAAAATTCTTGGAATGCACTTAGTTTTCTGGTGTAGATTTGTGATAACTTTTTTTTTCCCAGCACAGAACCCAAAGCAGGATACAGTGCCCCAGCTGTGTTAATACTGATGTTCTATTTGGAACAGTTCCTTTTCCAGTTGAACCTCTTCTGTTTATACATTCTAATTAAGACAGGGCCATTCTCTACAGAAAATCCATACAATTATATACAATTCCATATATACCTATATACACACACACACACACTAGTGTTTGCTGATAGGGATTGCTTTCACAGACATATTAACAGGTATCAGAGCAGCTCTGACAGAAATTTGAGCAGTGACCTCCAGTGCTGTTGGGTTTGAAAAAAGGACGTGTTCCTATCCATGCTCCTCCTGTAGAACAACTTTGACATGGCTTTCGTGACTCATATACCAAATTTTTCTTGCTCATGTTCATTGCCCAGCATTTTTCTGTTGTAGACAGGGTTGTATCATATTTGTTGTGGGTTTTTTCCCCTGTATAGTCACTATAACCTTTCTACTGACAATGCTCCTTGGTTTATGTTAAAATCTTGAGAACAAATTTATGAGCATGGAAAAAATTCTGAGGCCCAATTCTTGTGACATGATTGTAGACACTGGGTTTTGGGTTTTTCTGTATGACACCTGTAAATCCCAAGTCTGCAGCACCTACCTTTCCTTCCTTCATGGATCAGGGGATAGAGACATGCTGCAGTATGGCAGCACTTCAGTTCTCACTGTACATGTAGAATATTCTGGAATCACCTTGTGATATTTCCAGTCTAGCTGAAGACAGTGTGGAAATCATCCAAAGTGCTGGAGGCACCAAGGTGTGCCCAGAGGTGCTTGTGACGCTGCTCTGGGAACAGTACGGGCAAGCTGCCCCGTTTGAGCGCTGCAGCCCCGCTCTCTGCGCTTCCCTCACCTCCTCCTCATGACCAGAGCCGCGCCCGCCCTGCCCCGTCCCTGTGCTGCCTCAGCCCTTCCCGCCGGGCGGGCGCCCCGCCAGCCGCCTCCACACGGCGAGGGAAAACAAACCCGACTGTCAGGCGGCTTCGAGCCCACAGTACCCGGGCCCGGGGCTGGGTTTCCTCTTCAGAGGGTTGTTGTGGCCACCCCGTTCCGTCCCGGCGCGGTTCGCCGCAGCCCGCGCTGAGGAGAAGCAGGGCACTCTTCCCTCTCTTTGCGGTTGGAGGCGTCTGTCGGGGGGCTCCGAGCGCGCCGCGCGCTCCCTCACGGAGACCAACCGCCGCGGGCGGGCGCGAAAGCGGCGGGAAGCCCTGAGCTCACCTGCGGGAGCGCCCCCCGCCTGGCTCCTCCCCGGCCCGGCCCGGCCGCGGCGCCCCCTCCCCCCC